>JAJOOE010012662.1:0-26780 GCA_036250405.1 Solanum raphanifolium | reverse complement strand
CCCCCCCCCCCCCCCCCCCCCCCCCCCCCCAGAAGGAGAAAAATCCAAATAGGGATCCTGTAAATCAGGATAGCAGTCACACCAAAGAAAGCATGAAAAAAGAGGAAAATAATCAAACAAATTGAAATAGAGGGAGTATTTCACAAAATTGATCTAAAACTTGGACATCCACAAACTGTGGAAGGGAACAGATCTAAAACCTGTATACTTCAAGGAAGCATTCACGAACCATCTTTGCGCAAACTGGACAAAATATTTTAAACTATCACCCGTTCTTACCATTAAGTACTTCACCCCTCTTTCACATGATTAGAAACAAAAGTTGCAATAGCATGAACAACAAGCTTTTCAGCTTCCTCTTGGGTGGACTCAATCAACTGCAAATGCTTTTTGCACATTTTGAAGGAGTGATCACCACCGTCTATCACATATAATTCATTAACACACTTCATTTTCTTTCTTACAGCTTCCAGCTTTTTGAGTAGAAAAAGCCCATCTTTGCTGCCCTATATGAAAATAAGCCATAACATTTATACAAAATCTTGAGCATGAATTAAGTTTACCCTTGGCACCATCACCCCCTCCCAACTCCCAAGCCACATAATTTATGATATTATAGTAATGGCTGAGAAAACACGACTGATTGAGCTGTTAATAATATAATAAAGTTAGTTAGACCTAGCAAATTAGCAATGAGTGCACAAAAATAGTCAAAAGAAATCATAATGAAATGTATTTATGTATGCATATATGTCGATTCAAATGTATATCTCAGCCCCATAGATACAAGTATGCATATAGCCCATCTGTAAGCAATTCAAATTTAGCTAATGTGTGTCCATTTTAGTACGTATTAATAAAAGATAATGTCCGTCTAACAAATAAGCCTCCATAAGATGGACCTTTATGTCCATGTGATACGGATCCATTTACCACAAAGTGCTTTTACCTGCATGAACATAACAAGTACATCAATTTGTAACAATAACTCATCTCGTGTTGCACCATTTGCACCCTGAAAGATTTCCGACTAGACTTATAAAAGAGATTTTTAAAAAAAATGACTGTATATATTCAGTAATAGATAAACTACTAAAATGGTAAAAACAACTATCATAACGATAATATTTTCACTGCAGTATATACGTACATGCCTAAACAGATCCACCTTTACAACCAACTAAGTAATGAACAACATGATCAATTGATCATGAACATCAAACTCAAAAACTAATGTTATTGCCTTGGTTGTTGTTTTAGTTGTTCAGGTGTACCTGCACTTAGTTTATGTGACAAGCATTCTAATCTTAATAATCAATTTAGACCACTCAAGATGGATAGAAACAAAGCACTTGATTTTGGAATAAGACTGAATGTAGCACATCATGCAAGGAACATGTATATAAACATCAAATGCAAATAGATTCTTGAGTGCAACCAATTGTGCATATATGAATTGCATATAGTAATGGACTAAATAATAATGGAATTTTTGACTTATGAAAAGAGTTTAATGAAAAATTGTAGAGCAGCTCCTTAGTTTCAAATAGAGGGCATAACAATCCAGCTTTCAAAAACTAGAAGGGAAAAATATTTTTGAGTTGGTGTTTACAACACAAACCAACTAGTGTCCAACTGTCATCCCTGTGAGGATGCAAAAAAAAATCTAGATTTAAATCCAGCTTACTAGCTTGTGAAAAAAAGAGAGGTAAGTTTTTATAAGCTTTAAAAAACCTTTTGGTTGTAAGCTAAGAGTAAAAATTCAATACAGCATGGGAAACATACAAAAATCCATGTGTTATATTCTAGGTGTTTTGATGATCCTCACAAATTCAGGGACCTGGTCCTTGGAAGAGTACCTCCGTCCAAACTCAAAGTGGTGCATATCAGTAAAGATATCTTTACAGTTGTCTTGTCAGGTTGGTTGGTGAGATGTGCAGCGTACTTCACCAATAGGAAGGGCGGATGAAGTTGTTTGTTTAAGTGGTTAAAACCCGTGTTGGTAACTGATATATACAACAATAAACAAACAACATTATCCATTCAAGAAGAGAGAAAGCTAGCAAGCCTTTTCAACAGTTCACAAAGAAGTTTGCAAGGGACCTGGTCCCTGCAAGACTGTGATATGAAAAGGTGACAAGACAGTCTGTCAGAAAAAGCTGCTGGTAGGTGCACAACTTTTCACACCAGCAGGCTCTCAGCCAATAGGATTGTCTCAACGAGTTTGTGTTGATTTATATCATCTCTTTCCAAAATACAAAAACTCAAGATTTTGGCAAACAAAAACACACAAGCTTAAAAAGAAAAAAACCATATTCAAGATAGAACAATACTCATACTCAACAAAAGGATCAGATAAAGTGCTGAAGCATCTTTGTTGAGTTTGAGTTT
This sequence comes from Solanum raphanifolium, assembly GCA_036250405.1. Taxonomy (NCBI): domain Eukaryota; kingdom Viridiplantae; phylum Streptophyta; class Magnoliopsida; order Solanales; family Solanaceae; genus Solanum; species Solanum raphanifolium. Next base: position 24,389 of record JAJOOE010012662.1, on the reverse strand, counting down.
TGTGTCTATCATTTTATAAGTTTTTGCAACTTGAAAATTCTCAAGAACTCTTGCAAAGGCTAAAAAATGGTGAAGAATCATCCTCAAGAGCAACAAGGACCTGATAGAGCTGAAGTTGTCTAGTTGTCTTAGGATTATATCTTCTGTACTTTCATTGTAATTCTGTTCCTAATCTATAAAGGATTCAGATCTAGTGTTCGTTGTAAAAGTCTAAATCAGTTGAGTCTAATTGATTTAGTAGGCAACATTGTTTGTTGCTTAGTCAAATTCTAAGTCATCCAGAGCGTGGTGGTTTAGTGGGCAACCTACGTGTTGCTTAGTCAAATCCTAAGTTGTCTAATGGTGATAGCTTAGTGGGCAGTGTAATATCTGCTTAGGCTCATTAAGTAATAGAGTTATTAGTTAGTTGTAAGATTAATAACTTCTTCTCACGTTGGCTGTAACTGGGTTTCACTTTTGCTTGAAGAGATTAGTGGAAACAATTGAAAATCTTGTGAGACAGGTCGTGGTTTTACTCCCTTGAGCAAGGAAGTTTCCACGTAAACTGCTTGTGTTGTGTTCTTGTTATTGTTTACTCTTCATTACTGTTCTTGTTGTGTCAAGGCACCAGGTCCATTGACTGAAAGTAAATGCACACATTCTATAAATTGGTATTAGAACTTGGGCTATATATCTGGTTAACACCAAAAGAGAAGTTCCTGCGAGGAATGACGTCACCACTGAATCAGCAAAGAGCCAGTCCCTGTTGTCAAGCAAGTCTCTAAGATACTGGAAATTCTTCCTAGATCTTGGACAAATGATTTTGTGAGTGGAAATGAGACAAGATAACCTGATGTAATGATGTTGTATACACTATTTGAGCATCTTCAAGTTTATGAGAAGCACAGAAAAGGGGAGGGTCTCTTTCTCAAAGGCAAAGACAAGAGGACATATCTGATTGATGAGGCCGATCAGAAGAAAGAAAATCATGACAAGGCTACCAGCTCAAGTGAAGTGTGTGGAAAGTGCGATCTACCAAGTCACTCCATTGGAATTTGTCCTATGCACAAAGCTGACCACATGGAATTTGTCAAGACTGAAGAAGGTAAAGACAAAAAGGGGGACCAGGTCCGTCCCAAGATAAGCAGAAGAGAAGCTTTTTTCCAGGCGGTGAAGAAGAATCTAGCTGCATGGGAAAATTCCTCAAGTGATTAAGATGATTTTGAACACTCAGATGATGCTTTCATGGAAAAGTCAGATGAGAAAGATGCTGATAAAAAGGTAACTATATCAGATTTCAAGCAAAACTTGAATACCTTTTCTACTAGTAAATTGAGAAAGCTAGCTGTTGTATTACTTGATTTGATAAGTGAGCTGACAACTGAGAAAGATCTCGTGAACAATAGCCTAGACCTCTCTCAAGATGGAGAAATTGCTTCAGTTGCCTAAATATCTAATATTGAAAGTCAAGTGGTTGCTCTAGAAGCTGAAACTCTAGAACTGAAGGAAAAGATAAAAGGGGTGACTACTACAGTTTTAAAAGGAAAGAACGAGGCCAACAACATGCAACTGGAGCTTGAAAATAAGTTGCACACTGCTGAAATGAAGATGAAATTGGCTCTGGAGAGAAATCTTCTGATGGAGAGGGACCTGGTCCGTGTTAAAGAGAAACTGGAAAAATCCCTCAAATGGACCAATTCCTCTAAGACTCTTACAAATCTGATTGGTCAAGGCAACAACAGTAGAAGAGGGTTGGGCTGTGAAAAGATAGATCCCCCATATAATCCTCACATAAAATCTGTTTCTGATGTTGATGATCTGCTGTGTGTGCATTGTGGTCGAGATGGACATCTTAAGAGAGATTGTCCTATTTTGAAAAAATATGAAGGAAATTCGTCGAACTATTCTAAACAGAGGAATAGACTGAAGAAGGGACTTGGTCCTGCTTATGGTCCCAAGTTGAAGAAAGCCAGTCTGCCTTACTGGACAAAAGACTTTCTTATCACTCCGTTATCTGTTTACTGGGAACTCCGTCTCAAATGGGTTCCCAAGCCTAACAAGTGATTTGATATGCAAGTGAGAGGAGGTAGCATCAGTCGGTGTGGTTTATGAATAAGTGGATGCTCAAAGGACATGACTGTGAAAATTACAAAACTTCCTCTCTCTCAAGGAACTTCAAGGTGCAGGTGTCTTATTTGGCGATGGCAAGAAAGGGTATATTTTTTTGGGGGCAGACATGTTTGGGAAATCTATGGAACACACTATTGAGGATGTGTACTATGTCAATGGTTGAAGTACAATAATTCAAGTGTTTCATAGATGAGAGATGAATGAAATAAAGTTAAGTCCTTATCAGAAAGAATGTGTGGTCACAAACTTGCTCTCTCGGGTGATGATTTTGACATAAAAGAGATGCGAGAACATGTATATTGCTGATCTAAACACTGCTCGTAGTAACAGGGTCAAGGTGAGAATGCTGATCAATGACTCAGAAGACTCAGCCATGTGAGGGCTTCTCTACTTAACAAACTTGTGTCAAGGGACCTGGTCATCGGGCTGCTCAAAATAAATTTACAGATGACAAAGTTTGTGATGCTTGTGTTAAAAGAAGCAAATCAAACCACCCATCAAGTGGAATATGCAGGCTTTTAATATTCCAAAGAACTCTCGGCTGAAGTGGTGAATACTACATGTTTTGTGACCAAACTGATAATATTGAGAAGGTTAATCTCAATATTGATGAAATAATAGTTCTGGTATACTCTTCGTCCAGCAAGGCTTATCGGGTGTGTATAAAGGTGGTCATGTGATTTTTGATGAGTTTGGAAAAATTAAGAAGTTGCAAAAGAAAGGAGATTCTGAGCCGGAAGTGCTGATTCAGATTTAGAGAGATGGTCTAAATAGTGAGCTTGCTGAAGAAAATCCTCTTCATGAATCCAGCAATCTCAAGGAAGCCGGTGCAGATGATGAACTTGATGAGGGACCCAGTCCTATAGACAGTGCTGAACAAGGATGATGCGGTTCAAGCTGATAATGTGAATTCGGAAGGTAAGAATGAAGAAGCTGATCAAGCTCAGTTTGAAAAAAGTAAAGTATGACACTCGGTTCCCTACAAACTGATAGGTTGTCCAAGTTCCTTCAACAATGGTTTCAAAAAAGGTTGTGTTGCAATCATGAGTAGTGAGCATGATAGGAGAATTAAATTTCTTCTTGGAGCCGTAGATCCAACAAACTTCTAAAGGTACCTTCGTTTGTCAAGAAATGTACAACAAGTTGCTGAAGAAGTTTCATATTATGAACGCCAAGACAATTGACACTCCTATGGGGACCAACTCGAAGCTGGATGGTGATGGATCTGGTCCAAATGTAAAATATACAAGTGTTAGGATTTATGCAAGATTCCAAGCTTGTGAAACAAAATCACATTTGAAGGCGGCTAAGATAATCCTAAGACTTTTGATGAAGACAGGGACCTGGTTCTACTCTATCCATCAAGAGATTTTGTGAGGGAATTGACGGAATATGGTGATGCTAATTATGTTGGGTATCAAGCTAATAGAAAGAGCAGGAATGACTCATTTTATGGGCTCACATCTCATTCATGAAAAGAAAAAAAAGACAAGATATTGTTGCCCTTTCAACAACTGAGGCAAGGTATGTAGCAGATGCAGGCCGATGTGCTCAACTCATGTGGATCAAATAGCAGCGTGAAGTTCTTGGAGTGGTTACTCAGACTATCCATCTCCTATATGCTATCACGAGTGCTCTCACTATGACTAAGAACTCAGTCCACTATAAAAGGCCTAAGAATATTGATGTGATACATCACCTTCTGAGGGATCATGTTGAGAAATGATATATATCAGCTTGTAATTCTGTAAGATCAAAGATCCAATCGCTGATATCTTCACAAAAGCTCTAACGAGGGACCCATTCAAGATAAACAAATTGATGTTGGAGATGCTGAAACTGAACTGAATGGATCATGCCTGAAGCAATCAACCCTTTCATGACTATGCAAAGGGAGCATGCATCCTTGTTTTTCAGTTATGTATGTTTTAGCAAATTCAGTCTCATACCTTTTGTAGGTATACACACATGGTAGACTTGCTGAAGGAAAAGGGAGGTCAGAACAGATATAGGCAATAACGTTCAACTTACAGAGAGGGACCTGGTCCGTTCTCGAAGGTTAGCAGTCTTAACATTGCATTGTGAAATTATGGATGAGAACGTTGCAATTGCCACATGTCTGTCAGGTATATGATCATTGTACCATCTTTTGAATACCATGATGACACTTGCTTCCACATGATACACCCTACCACTCCCCTTGTACTCCATATTTCTTTCCATCTCCCCAGAAAATTTAAATTTCCTTTCTAAAATCAGAAAATTTCAAAATCCTCTTTTCTCCTCTCTCTCAAGAACCTTCAAATGTTTAAACCGTTGTTCCTACTGGAGAATTTTCTGATAAAGAAATTTTTGAGTGTGAAGAGGGACCAGGTTAATCAAGCAAAAGGGAAGAAGGTGCAAAGATGATGTTCAAAAAGGAAAAGGTTGAAATTCTGAGAACTCAAAGTATTATGCATAGAAGGGTGTCTGATTTAAAAAGAAAAATTATGATGAAAAAAATTTGAAATGGTTCCTCAATTATTGATCTATTCATCTCGGATGCCTTGCGGATACTAAAATAGTTTGTTTGAAGGTTTGGCTTCTGGAGGAACAATTAGAGGGACCAGGTTGAAAAAAAAAAAGACTGGCAGCCCTGAAGGTTGGCAGCAAAGCATTCTGAACTTTAAGAGAAGTTTCTATAAACCATGCTAAGGGATATGTTTTACTAATTCTATTATTTCCATCCCTTGCTCCTAAGCCATCCCCTCTCTCCCTAAATTTCCATATCAATCCTCATTCCTTTTTTCTATCAAAACTCAGTGGGTATTGCCTTGGTTCTCATTCATACTGATGTCTGTAATGCTTCGATGGCTGATCTTTTATTTGTGAATGAAAAACGACTTGCTTCTACTGACTTGTCTCATAACTTTACGCATTTTTAGTCATGCTCAGTGTTGCCCAAGTGGCCATGAATTAGCTTGAACTACATTTCTGGCAGCTTGGTTTACTGCTTTGACTCTTTTTTATGATGTCAAAAGGTGGAATATTGTTAGGGTATGAGATCAATGATGGTAATCACTGATGACATGGTCATAGGGGGAAGAAGTGCTACTTTAAGAGGACATGGTCATGCCGATAGGGGGAAGAAGTTGAAAACATTTGTTATCATCAAAAAGGGGGAAAATGTTATTTTGTTGTTGATGTGAAGTTTTGATGATTTGACAAACTTCGGGAATGATGCAAAAAGGGGACCACTCCACTCACCTCAAGAGGCATGCTGATAGGGGGAACTGTTGAAAGGGGGAAGAAGACTGAGGGATCTAATAAGGGACCAGATCCTTGTTATTAGGACTGACGACAGGCAAATGAATGAATAAACTTAGTGTGAGGAATATTTGTGTGTCATCATCAAAAATGTGGAAAATGTTATATTATAGCTGTTTTGATGATCCTCACAAATGCAGAGTCTAACAAGGGACAAGATCCAGGAAAGGGTCCTCTGATATTGAGGCTGATGAAAGGGGTAATGAATGAATAAACTCAGCATGAGGATTATTTGTGTGTCTTTATCAAAAAGGGGGAAAATGTTATATTTTAGGTGTTTTAAAGATCCTCACAAATTTAGGAACCTGGTCCTTGGAAGAGTACCTCCGTCCAAACTCAAAGTGGTGCATAGCTGTAAAGCTATCTTTACAGTTGTCTTGTCAGGTTGGTTGGTGAGATGTGCAGCGTACTTCACCAATAGGAAGGGCGGATGGAGTTGTTTGTTTAAGTGGTTTAAACCCGTGTTGGTAACTGATATATACAACAATAAAAAAACAACATTATCCATTCAAGAAGAGAGAAAGCTAGCAAGCCTTTTCAACAGTTCACAAAAAAGTTTGCAAGGGACTTGGTCCCTGCAAGACTGCGATATGAAAAGGTGACAAGACAGTCCGTCAGAAAAAGCTGCTGGTAGGTGCACAACTTTTCACACAAGCAGGCTCTCAGCCAATAGGATTGTCTCAACGAGTTTGTGTTGATTTATATCATCTCTTTCCAAAATACACAAACTCAAGATTTTGGTAAACAAAAACACAAAAGCTTAAAAAGAAAAAGACATCTTCAAGATAGAACAATACTCATACTCAACAAAAGGATCTGATAAAGTGCTGAAGCATCTTTGTTGAGTTTGAGTTTTGTGTCTATCATTTTATAAGTTTTTGCAACTTGAAAATTTTCAAGAACTCTTGCAAAGGCTAACAAAAGGTGAAGAATCATCCTCAAGAGCAACAAGGACATGATAGAGCTAAAGTTGTCTAGTTGTCTTAGGATTATATCTTCTGTACTTTCATTGTAAATCTGTTCCTAATCTATATAGGATTCAGATCTTGTGTTCGTTGTAATAGTCTAAATCAGGTGAGTCTAACTGATTTAGTGGGCAACATTGTTTGTTCCTTATTCAAATTCTAAGTCATTCGGAGCGTGGTGGTTTAGTGGGCAACCTGCATGTTGCTTGGTCAAATCCTAAGTTGTCTAATGGTGATAGCTTAGTGGGCAGTGTAGTATCTGCTTAGGCTCATTAAGTAATAGAGTTATTACTTAGTTGTGAGATTAATAACTTCTTCTCACGTTGGCTGTAACTGGGTTTAACTTTTGCTTGAAGAGATTAATGGAAACAGTTGAAAATCCTGTGAGACAGGTCGTGGTTTTACTCCCTTGAGCAAGGAGGTTTCCACATAAACTGCTTGTGTTGTGTTATTGTTATTGTTTACTCTTCATTACTGTTCTTGTTGTGTCAAGGGACCAGGTCCATTGACTGACAGTAGATGCACACATTCTATCAATTGGTATCAGAGCATGGGCTCTCTATCTGGTTAACACCCAGAGAAAAGTTCCAGCGAGGAATAACGTCACCACTGAATCAGCAAAGAAGTTAGTCTTCCATAAGGCCTTTTCTTCTTGATGGTCAGTTCTATAGATATTGGAAGATTCAGATGAAAGACTATCTCATGGCTGAGGACATAGAAGTATGGGACGTCATATGTAAAGGTCCTTATGTGCCAACTATGGAGGTTACATATGGAGAGGTCACAAGAGTCATTCCCAAAACTCGACGACAATATAATGACTCTGACAGACCATTAGTCCCGAAAAATTACAAAGCAAAGAAGCTACTGATGTGTGGCCTTAGTGTAAATGAATACGATCTGATCTCATCTTGTGAATCAGCCAAGGAAATCTGGGATCTGTTGAGAACAACTTATGAGGGCACTGAGAAATTAAGGAAATCTAAGTTAGATCTCTTTACTACTCAGTTTGAAGTTTTCACCATGAAAGAAGGTGAACCCATTCATGAAATGGACACCAGATTCTCCACCATTACAGATGAGCTCATGTTCCTTGAAGAACTAGTCCCTGTTGTCAAGCAAGTCTCTAAGATACTTGAAATTCTTCCTAGATCTTGGACAAATGATTTCGTGACTGGAAATGAGACAAGGGAACCTGATGTAATGACGTTGTATACACTATTTGAGCATCTTCAAGTTCATGAGATGCACAGAAAAGGGGAGGGTCTCTTTCTCAAAGGCAAAGACAAGAGGACAGATCTGATTGATGAGGCCGATCAGAAGAAATAAAATCATGACAAGGCTACCAAGTCAAGTGAAGTGTGTGGCAAGTGCGATCTACCAGGTCACTCCATTGGAAACTGTCCTATGCACAAAGGTGATCACATGGAATTTGTCAAGACTGAAGAAGGTAAAGACAAAAAGGGGGACCAGGTCCGTCCCAAGATAAGTAGAAGAGAAGCTTTTTTCCAGACGGTGAAGAAAGATCTAGCAGCATGGGAAAATTCCTCAAGTGATTAAGATGATTCTGAACACTCAGATGATGCTTTCATGGGAAAGTCAGATGAGAAAGATGCTGGTAAAAAGGTAACTCTATCAGATTTTAAGCAAAACTTGAATACCTTTTCTACTAGTAAATTGAGAAAGCTAGCTGTTGTATTACTTGATTTGATAAGTGAGCTGACAACTGAGAAAGATCTCGTGAACAATAGCCTAGATATCTCTCAAGATGGAGTAATTGCTTCTGTTGCCCAAATATCTAATATTGAAAGTCAAGTGGTTGTTCTAGAAACTGAAACTCTAGAACTGAAGGAAAAGATAAAAGAGGCGACTACTACAGTTTTTAAAGGAAAGAATGAGGCCAACAACTTGCAGCTAGAGCTTGAAAATAAGCTGCACACTGCTGAAATGAAGATGAAATTGGCTCTGGAGAGAAATCTTCTACTGGAGAGGGACCTGGTCCGTGTAAAAGAGGAACTGGAAAAATCCCTCAAATGGACCAATTCCTCTAAGACTCTTACAAATATGATTGGTCAAGGAAACAACAGTAGAAAAGGGTTGGGCTGTGAAAAGATAGATCCCACATATAATCCTCACATAAAATCTGTTTCTGATGTTGATGATCTGCTGTGTGTGCATTGTAGTCGAGATGGACATCTTAAGAGAGATTGCCCTGCTTTGAAAAAGTATGAAGGAAAATCGTCGAACTATTCCAAACAGAGGAATAGATTGAAGAAGGGACCTGGTCCTGCTTATGGTCCCAAGTTGAAGAAAGCCAGTCTGCCTTACTGGACAAAAGACTTTCTTGTCACTCCGTTATCTGCTTACTGGGAACTCCGTCTCAAATGGGTTCCCAAGGCTAACAAGTGATTTGATATGCAAGTGAGAGGAGGTAGCATCAGTTGGTGTAGTTTATGAACAAGTCGATGTTCAAAGAACATGACTGTGAAAATTACAAAACTTCCTCTCTCTCAGGGCACTTCATGGTGCAGGTGTCTCATTTGGCGATGGCAGGAAAGGGTATATTTTTTTGGGGGCAGACATGTTTGGGAAATCTATGGAACACACTATTGAGGATGTGTACTATGTCAATGGTTGAAGTACCATATTTCAAGTGTTTCATAGATGAGTGATGAATGAAATAAAGTTAAGTCCTTATCAGAAAGAATGTGTGGTCACAAACTTGTTTCTCTCGGGTGATGATTTTGACATAAAAGAGATGCGAGAACATGTATATTGCTGATCTAAATACTGCTCGTAGTAACAGGGTCAAGGTGAGAATGCTGATCAATGACTCAGAAGACTCAGCCATGTGAGGGCTTCTCTACTTAACAAACTTGTGTCAAAGGACCTGGTCCTCGGTCTGCTCAAAATAAAATTTACAGATGACAAAGTTTGTGATTCTTGTGTTAAAAGAAGCAGATTAGACCACCCTTCAAGTGGAATATGCATAATTTAATCTTCCAAATAACTCTCGGTTGAAGTGGTGAATACTACATGTTTTGTGACCAAAATGATAATATTGAGAAAGTTAATCTCAATATTGATAAAATAATAGTTGTGGTATACTCTTCGTCCAGCAAGGCTTATCGGGTGTATAAAAGGTGGTCATGTGATTTTTGATGAGTTTGGAAGAATTAAGAAGTTGCAAAAGAAAGGAGATTCTGAGACGGAAATGCTGCTTCAGATTCAGATAGACGGTCTAAACAGTGAGATTGCTGAAGAAAATCCTCTTCATGAATCTGATGCAGATGATGAACTTGATGAGGGACCCTGTCCTATAGATAGTGTTGAACAATGATGATGCGGTTCAAGCTGATAATGTGAATTCTGAAGGTGAGAATGAAGAAGCTGATCAAGCTCAGTTTGAAAAAAGTAAAGTTGACACTCGGTTCCTAACAAGTTGATAGGTTGTCCAAGTTCCTTCAACAATGGTTTCAAAGGAGGTTGTGTTGCAATCATGAGTAGTGAGCATGATGGGAGAATTAAATTTCTTCTTGGAGCCGAAGATCTAACAAACTTCTAAAGGTACCTCCGTTTGTCAAGAAATGTACAACAAGTTGCTAAAGAAGTTTCATATTATGAACGCCAAGACAATTGACACTCCTATGGGGACCAACTCGAAGCTGGATGCTGATGGATCTGGTCCAGATGTAAAATATACAAGTGTTAGGATTTATGCAAGATTCGAAGTTTGTGAAATGGAATCACATTTGAAGGCGGCTAAGATAATCCTAAGACTTTTGATGAAGACAGGGACCTGGTTTTACTCTATCCTTCAGGAGGTTTTGTGAGGGAATTGAAGGAATATGGTTATGCTGAATATGCTGGGTATCAAGCTGATAGAAAGAGCAGGAATGACTCATTTTATGGGCTCACATCTCATTCATGAAAAGAAAAAAAAAGACAAGATTTTGTTGCCTTTTCAACAACTGAGGCAAGGTATGTAGCAGATGCAGGCCGGTGTGCTCAACTCATGTGGATCAAATAGCAGCGTGAAGCTCTTAGAGTGGTTACTCAGACTATCCCTCTCCTATGTGCTATCACGAGTGCTCTCACTATGACTAAGAACTCAGTCCACTATAAAAGGCCTAAGAATATTGACGTGAGACATCACCTTCTGATAGATCTTGTTGAGAAAGGATATATATCAGCTTGTAATTCTGTAATATCAAAGATCCAATAGCTGATATCTTCACAAAAGCTCTGACGATGGACTCAGTCAAGATAAACAAATTGAAGTTGGGGATGCTGAAACTGAACTGAATGGATCATGCCTGAAGCAATCAACCCTTTCATGACTATGCAAAGGGAGCATGTATCCTTGTTTTTCAGTTATGTATGTTTTAGCAAATTCAGTGTCATACCTTTTGTAGGTATACACACATAGTAGACTTGCTGAAGGAAAAGGGAGGTCAGAACAGATATTGGCAATAACGTTCAACTTACAGAGAGGGACCTGGTCCGTTTTCGAAGGTTAGCAGTCTTAACATTGCATTGTGAAATTATGGATGAGAACCGTTGCAATTGCCACATGTCTGTCAGGTATCTGATCATTGTGCCATCTTTTGAATACCAAGATGACACTTGCTTCCACATGATACACCCTACCACTCCCCTTGTACTCCATATTTCTTTCCATCTCCCCAGAAAATTTAAATTCCCTTTCTAAAATTAGAAAATTTCAAAACCCTCTTTTCTCTTCTCTCTCAAGAAATTTCAAATGTTTAAACCGTTGTTCCTACTGGAGAATTTTCTAATAAAGAAATTTTTGAGTATGAAGAGGGACCAGGTTCATCAAACAAAAGGGAAGAAGGTGGAAATATGATGTTTAAAAAGGAAAAGGTTGAAATTCTGAGAACTCAAAGTATTATGCATAGAAGGGTGTCTGATTTTAAAAAAAAAAATTATGATGTATTTTTTTTGAAATGGTTCCTCAATTATTGATATATTCATCTCGGAGGCGTTGAGGATACTAAAATAGTTTGTTTGAAGGTTTGGCTTCTGGAGGAACAATCAAAGGGACCAGTTTGAAAAAAAAAGACTGGCAACCCTGAAGGTTGGCAGCAAAGCATGTTGAACTTTAAGAGAAGTTTCTATAAACCATGCTAAGGGATATGTTTTACTAATTCTATTATTTCCATCCCTTGCTCCTAAGCCATCCCCTCTATCCCTAAATTTCCATGTCAGTCCTCATTCCTCTTTTCTATCAAAACTCAGTGGGTATTGCCTTGGTTCTCATTCATACTGATGTCTGCAATGCTTCGATGGCTGATCTTTTATTTGTGAATGAAAAACGTCTTGCTTCTACTGACTTGTCTCATTACTTTACGCATTTTTAGTCATGCTCAGTGTTGCCCTAGGGGCCATGAATTAGCTTGAACTACATTTCTGGCAACTTGGTTTACTGCTTTGACTCTTTTTTATGATGTCAAAAGGTGGAATATTGTTAGGGTATGAGATCAATGATGGTAATCAATGATGACATGGTCATATGGGGAAGAAGTGCTACTTGAAGAGGACATGGTCATGCCGATAGGGGGAAGAAGTTGAAAACATTTGTCATCATCAAAAAGGGGGAAAATGTCATTTTGTTGTTGATGTGAAGTTTTGATGATTTACAAACTTCGGGAATGATGCATAAAGGGGACCACTCCACTCACGTCAAGAGGCATGCTGATAGGGGGAACTGTTGAAAGGGGGAAGAAGACTGAAGGATCTAATAAGGGACCAGATCCTTGTTATTAGGACTGACGACAGGCAAATGAATGAATAAACTCAGTGTGAGGAATATTTGTGTGTCATCATCCAAAATGGGGAAAATGTTATATTCTAGCTGTTTTGATGATCCTCACAAATGCAGAGTCTAACAAGGGACAAGATCTAGGAAAGGGTCCTCTGGTATTGAGGCTGATGAAAGGGGTAATGAATGAATAAACTCAGCATGAGGATTATTTGTGTGTCTTTATCAAAAAGGGGGAAAATGTTATATTTTAGGTGTTTTGATGATTCTCACAAATTTAGGGACCTGGTCCTTGGAAGAGTACCTCCGTCCAAACTCAAAGTGGTGCATAGCTGTAAAGCTATCTTTACAGTTGTCTTGTCAGGTTGGTTGGTGAGATGTGCAGCGTACTTCACCAATAGGAAGGGCGGATGGAGTTGTTTGTTTAAGTGGTTAAAACCCGTGTTGGTAACTGATATATACAACAATAAACAAACAACATTATCCATTCAAGAAGAGAGAAATCTAGCAAGACTTTTCAACAGTTCACAAAAAAGTTTGCAAGGGACTTGGTCCCTGCAAGACTGCGAAATAAAAAGGTGATAAGACAGTCCGTCAGAAAAAGTTGCTGGTAGGTGTACAACTTTTCACACCAGCAGGCTCTCAGCCAATAGGATTGTCTCAACGAGTTTGTGTTGATTTATATCATCTCTTTCCAAAATACACAAACTCAAGATTTTGGCAAACAAAAACACACAAGCTTAAAAAGAAAAAAACCATCTTCAAGATAGAACAGTACTCATACTCAACAAAAGGATCTGATAAAGTGTTGAAGCATCTTTGTTGAGTTTGAGTTTTGTGTCTTTCATTTTATAAGTTTTTGCAACTTGAAAATTCTCAAGAACTCTTGCAAAGGCTAACAAAAGGTGAAGAATCATCCTCAAGAGCAACAAGGACCTGATAGAGCTGAAGTTTTCTAGTTGTCTTAGGATTATATCTTTTGTACTTTCATTGTAAATCTGTTCCTAATATATAAAAGATTCAGATCTTGTGTTCGTTTGTAAAAGTCTAAATCAGTTGAGTCTAACTGATTTAGTGAGCAACATTGTTTGTTGCTTAGTCAAATTCTAAGTCATCCGGAGCGTGGTGGTTTCGTGGGCAACCTGCGTGTTGCTTAGTCAAATCCTAAGTTGTCTAGTGGTGATAGCTTAGTGGGCAGTGTAGTATCTTCTTAGGATCATTAAGTAATAGAGTTATTACTTAGTTGTGAGATTAATAACTTCTTCTCACGTTGGCTGTAACTGGGTTTCACTTTTGCTTGAAGAGATTAGTGGAAACAGTTGAAAATCCTGTGAGACAGGTCGTGGTTTTACTCCTTGAGCAAGGAGGTTTCCACATAAACTGCTTGTGTTGTGTTCTTGTTATTGTTTATTCTTCATTACTGTTCTTGTTGTGTCAAGGGACCAGGTCCATTGACTGACAGTGGACGCACTCATTCTATCACCATGAATTTATGGTGGGATAAGATTTTCAGTATGTTAGAAGCATCATCTTTCCACCAGCTCTGGTTACACAAATTATTTGGTCGTAATCTTTTAAAAGGCACCATCGTATGAACATCAACAAAATAAATGTTGGAGGTAGAATCTCGCCTAAGCTTTTAAAAGATTAGACATAAACTTCCAAATCAATCATCATTAACTCATCCAACTTTGGGGGAAAAGGAAAAATTAAGAAGTAAATAAAATAAAGGTATACATTTTACATGCATCAAAACTAAGCAATAGGAATTAGAGCTGTAATACATTTGGGTAAGAAGGGCAGGATTATTATCAGGATAATAGATAACCTTTAATGGGTAGCCCAAGAAAATGGTAGCTGAAGCACCAATGCCATTAACAGCTACCATGCAGCTAACCCTACAACAAAAGAGGACATTTGTTGCATGTCTTAATATGGAATTAAATGTCATTACCTTACACTTCATCAATTCTCTGGTGCACCAAGGCAATAAAATACATTAGATCAGGCAATGCACCCAAATAAATATGGCTATGTGGAATATTAAAAAATAAAATTATATATATGTATAAAATTAGAACCTTTCTGCATAATATCTAAAAGAAACAATTCAAACACTGAAACCGGAAAGTAGTAGAACATCCAGCAAACCAAATTTAAACAGTAACTCATAATAAAATATAAGATATCTACACATAAGCTACTTGTAAAAATGCTACAGTGATTAGAATGAACACATACTGAAATACATATATCAAAAGAGGTCTAGAAAGGACATGGACATCCTTTTTTACTACAAACCTGGTACATAATTTGAGCTAGAAACTCAACTCAATATGACTTACCCTTTTTAATTATTGACAAATGTTAGAATTCAGTTGTCTGGATGACATCAACTGATTTCGAATAAAACAAGAGAAAGTTCCAAAATGGAAAACTATGGTTATAGGAATAGAATAACACTTGTAGTTGCTATTTTACTTAGAGAAATAGTGAAATATTGATGATGATACATGGTGTTAGTGATTAATAAACAAGAAATACATTTGGCCTTTAAAGAATCTATGGGAGTTGAAACTCCATCAAAACACCTCATATTTCTTTCAACCATATGCTCCAAAAAAATGCAAACAAGTATTATTTTCCAGATATTCTTGATGGATTTATCAACATCCCACAAACACCCAGACATGTATGCTTTCGTTACTGATTTAGGAGTGACCCATTTGAGGCCAGAACTGCACATAAACATGCTCCAAAAATCAAAGGCAACTTCACAATGTAGAAAATGATGGGCAGAATTTTCAGCTTTTCTTTTTACACATATTACATCTAATGGATAGCTGAATTTTCCTTATCATCATATTATTCTGAGTAAGGCATGCCTCATTCAGAACTGTCCAGGCGAATATCAAAACGTATGTGGGTAATACAACTACGAGCTAGACTCCCAAAAATCAACGAAAATTGTATTTGCCGACACAAGAATATCAAAACCCTAAAGCTAAAATTTAGACTTTCAAAGATACAATTTCTTACCTGATAAACCCTATTCCAACAAAATACTTTCAATGTGATGAAGCTTTAAGACACCATCTTCTCAAGTGAAGCATTTTAGTGAGGCATGTTCATCTGTGAGGCGTAACCTTAATCTCTTCAACAAGAAATCATGAAATCTGTGAGAATGTTTAATGGAAATTGTGTTCTTCAGAATTAGCTTGGAGAGAAAATCGTGTTCTTCAAATTGACGGAAAGTTTTTCTGATTTGGGGGAAAAGAAAGTCTTAATGTTTTATGAATTACCTGATAAACCTTCAGTGATTCAGTGAGAAGTTCTTCAGTGATTCAACGAGAAAATTTGACGGAGAGAAAAGCTCTTCAGCTCGATTTGGGGGATTCAGCGTGTTCTTCAGTTTTCATTTGGGGGAAAAGTAAATTTTAATGTTTTATGAAATATGTTTTTTTGCTTAATAAAATTTGAGGGAGAGTTAAAAATATTGGAGGGAATATAATATTTTAGTGAAAACTTTAAGGCCATATTTGTAATGTGTTGTCACTTCTAGAAATTCGACCTACTGCAACACTTATTTGGCAACACTTAATCAACTGTGGCAATAGATTATCTGTTGCAACGGTTATAACCGCTGCAATATATATTTAGATCTAATAGAACAATTCTTAAAATAAACCATGGCATCTTTGATATACGGTGAGTTTACGGTATTTTTAATACATTTCACTTAAAGTTGTGTGTGTCTAGGGCCATTTTGTATTAGAACTAATGTTTATTGTGCTAAAATTGTAGGAAATAGGCTTGGATGAGGTTGGGAGAGATACAACTGAAATTCTGCAGAAGTTGTCACCTACGGAAGTGACCTACGGACCGTAGGTCCAGTCACAATCCATTAGTGGGTAGGAAAGTCTGACCAAGTGTGGAACTAAGGATGCAAGTGACGGACCGTAGGTTGAACCACGGGTCGTCCTGCACGTCTATCAATGATCACTGAGAGTTGAAGTTCCAATACATAATGAAAAGTTCTAAGTGTGGAGCCATGGAAGAGGACCCTCAGACCGTGGATCGACCCACGGTCTGTACTGCACGTCCATTGATTGCAACTGGGATTTGAAGGTTCCAAAACTTCAGAGAAATTGTCTAAGTCTTGAGCCACGGAAGGGACCTACAGACCGTAGGTCAGTCCATGGTTCGTAGGTCAGTATCGTTGATTGAAGTCGCGTCCAGAAAAGTTTATTTCCTTATTTCATTTCCTTTTTGTTTAGGACATGTTTTTCTATAAATAGGGCCTGTAAACCTCATTTTTGGGGGTTAGACACCATAGTATAATTTTAGTTCTTGGTATTTTCTTAGGAATTAACTTGCAAACTTTAGCAATTTGATTTCCTAATTTCGGTTTATCAATATTCTTGCTTTGAATTTCAATTGGAGATTACGGGTTTCTTCTACTCAATACGTAAGTTCATGAATTCTTCTTCTACAAATATTAATTGTGTTCTTTCAAGCATGAGTAGCTAACTCCACAACTATAGTTGTTAGAACCATGAGCAATTAACAACGTATGAATAATAACTAAGTAATTCTTGACTAGTGTTGATGCATATATTGGTAATTCTTTCGCGTAGAAATCTTTTTAACGAGTGCACGCGTTAGAAATCGCCTTGTTGTTACTTGCCGGACCAAGGGGGTAGTTAATAAGAAAAGAATTATCAATGGAGATTTAGTGTGATACTATCTAATAGTCTAATGTCAGTTGGAGCGAGGGTGAAAACTAAGCCATACATTGATGTGATGTATAATCTGAGATAAAGGTAAGGGTTAGTAAATTATACACACGTAGCCGGACCAAGGTACAGGGTGAAATTCCCTATTTGGCGGACCAAGCACTTAAGGATACATAACTTACCACTTTGCATGTGATACACTAGGAAGGGATTACTATTATTAGGATTACCGAGTTAATAGCTTATGGGGAACACATACACCCTAGTTTCTCTCTCTCATTGATAACAACAAAAGTTCGAATCTTATTCACTTGTTACTTAACAATCAATCAGTTATTTGTTTCGCAACCCCCCCACCCCTTTACTTACTTGTCTCGAAAATACGTTGACTAAACGAATATATTCGTAAGTTAAAGTTAAGTCTAAACCATGTTCCTCGTGGAATCGACCCCAACCTACAAGTTGGGTTCTTTACTTGATAACGATCACTTATACTTCTTTAGGGAGGTGTAATTTGAGCGTATCAAATTTTGGATTTTAGATTAAGTTTAACTTCATTATTGAACTTTAGTCAATTATTTCCTAATTTTACCTTCTTTTTTTTCCACAAGTTTCTACTCTAGTATATGCCAAGTACATGGAGTCGAGGTGAACCATTGACCCCATACGATCCAGAGTTGAACAGAACTTTGAGAAGGATGAATAATCAAGGGGTCCAAGTCAATCCAATCGGTGGGAATCTAGGTGATGGAGTTTAGTTGCAGCCTCCTTGGTTGTTAAGGAGAATGCGCAGGTTCATGGTGAAAACTTACTTAGAGATGCATTAAGGGTGCAAAATCTACCAGAACCAAGGCTGCAAGATAACTACAGGGTCGAGTTTAACACTGTTGAATCTGAAGGACCCATTATTTTCCCTCCACTACCTCTGGGGCACACATTCGTGGTGACTAGTAGTTTGATGCAGATGCTTACAACGAGGGGTTTATTTTCTGGTATGGCTTCGGAAAATCCGAATGGGCACATGGCCAAGTTGAGGAGTGTTTGTAAAAGTTGTGTGGGGCAACCAGAGTTGGATATGAACATCATAGGGTTGAGAGTCTTCCCTCTATCATTGACCGGTGATGCTGCTGTATGGTTTTCTTAGCTTCCGTACAACTCTATTCATTCATAGGATCAATTGCACAAGGTGTTCATGGTCATGTACTTTCTGTTGTCAAAGAAATTGAACCACAAAGATAAACTCAACAACTTCGTGGCACTACCTGGAGAGTCTATGAGTAGTTCGTGGGACAGGTTCACTGCATTTATCAGAAGTGTTCCGAACCACCGCATTGATGATAAGTCACTGAAGGAGTATTTCTACAGAGGTCAAGATGACAATGGTAAGGCAGTGCTTCAGTGCTTGATAATGTCGTTGGAGGATCATATGGTGAGTGCACTGTTGAGGAGATCGCTGAGAAACTGGAGAAGATTTCCTGAAACAATAAAGCATGGAGCCTTCGAAAGTCTGACACGGGAATGAGCACATTTGCAGTTCAAGCTGTACCTAGGCAATCTGCCGATGACATTTGTAAGGAGATGGCGCAGATAAGGACAGAACTTAGGTTGGTATTGAAGCATGTAAGCGGAGGTCCAGAAAAAGTAAATGCGGTGAATTACTTGACTAGGACTCCGCCACCACCGGAAGAGGAATGTTACTAAGAGGAGGATGCTTACTTGGTGAATGATCAGATGGGGGTTTCCGAGCCAACGCCCAAGGTTCCAACTCGAATAATTGACACCAAGGGAAAGGAAACCAAGGTCAACACTATGGCAACTACAATCGAGAGGGTCAATATATCCGGGATGGGAACTACAATCGTGACAACAACTACAACCGGAACAACTACGATAATAGAAACGATAAAGTTAGGCCTTATGTTCCTCCACAAAATCGGGAATCTAGCAATAGGGAAGCTGGGGGTAGTATATCACGGATTGAGGCTATGATGCAGAAGATGATGAAGAGGTTTGACTCCACTGATGAGAATGTGAAGGAGATGTGAAACGACTTGTCTGGAATCGGTCAAAAAGTTGATACCCATGCAGTGTCGATCAAGCAACTTGAGCAGCAAATGAATCAGTTGTCCACTACAGTCAACCTACGTCAGCCTGGCACATTTCCTAGCAACACCATCCAGAATCCGAAGAATGATGGGCATTGTATGACAGTCATTACTCGAGGGGGTAAGCAGACCATTGATCCACTTATGCTGTCTGAGGTTGAAATTGTGGTTGAGAAAGATGATAATGAGATTGAGGTTACTAGAGAGTCCAAGAATGCTACAGAAAAAAAAGCGGAGATAACCCAAAAAGTTGTCCCCATGCCTAGACCTCCACCTCCATTCCCACAGAGGTTGGTAAAGAATAATGAAGAAGGGAAATACCGCAGGTTTATTACTATGTTGAAACAACTTTCCATCAATGTTCTGTTGGTAGAGGCTTTGGAGAAAATGCCTGGGTATGCAAAATTTATGAAAGATTTGGTGACGAAGAAGAGGGCCGTGAGCTTTGAAGATGATGATAGATTGCAACATTGTAGTGCTATTGCTACAAGGTCACTTGTGCAGAAGAAGGAGGATCCTAGTGCCTTCACTATTCCATGTACCATCGGGTTGTTGCATTTTGCTAAGGTATTGTGTGATTTGGGTGCTAGTATTAATCTGATTCCATTGTCTATTTACAAGAAGTTGGGTTTAGGGGTTCCAAAACCGACTGCGATGCAAATACTCATGGCCGATAGAACTGTGAAGAGGCCCATTGGTGTTCTCCGAGATGTACTTGTGAAAGTGGAGTCGTTTATTTTTTCGGCGGATTTTGTGATTCTAGATTATGAGGTTGATTTTGATGTCCCCGTCATCTTAGGGAGACCATTCCTTGCTACTGGGCGCGCCTTGGTCGATATGGAGAAGGAGCAGATGAAGTTCTAATTGAATAGTGAAGAGGTAACTTTTAATATGTGTAGGTCCATGAAGCAGGAAAGCGATCTCAAATCAATGTGTGTGGTGAATCATATTGTGGAGCGAGGTTTTGATGTGTCTATTGAAGAGAGGTTGGGTGTTGATGCACTAGCAGTGGTAATGATAAATTTTGAGGGTGATGGTATTGAAGACTATGATGAATTGTTCACCGCACTTGATAAGTTCGAATTCCATTCCAAGCCAACGAAATTGGAGCTAGATATGAAGAATCGCAACTCTCCACCCGCAAAACCGTCTTTCTAAGAGGCTCCAAAATTGGAGCTTAAGGCTTTACCATCACATTTGAGGTATGTATTCTTGGGAGAGATGGTACTTTACCGGTCATCATTGCGGCAGATTTGAGTGAGGTGCAAGTTGAGGCATTAGTTTCTGTGTTGAAAAGGTTCAAGAGGGCAATTGGGTGGACTATTGCGGACATTATTATGATTCCTCTTGGCATTTGTTCTGATAAAATCCAACTCATGCCGGATCACAAGCCTAGTATCGAGCACCAAAGAAGACTAAATTCGCCTATGCAAGAGGTAGTGAAAAAGGAAATCATCAAGTGGTTGGATGCTGGAGTCATTTATCCCATTGCAGATAGTAGTTAGGTGTGTCATGTTCAGTGTGTGTCCAAGAAAGGTGGGATTACTGTGGTACCTAATGCGAAAAACAAGCTTGTTCTGATGCGGCCAGTTACTAGATGGAGAGTATGCATGGATAACTGAAAATTAAATGCTTGGATAGAAAAGGACCACTTCCCTATGTCGTTCATGGATTAGATGTAGGACCGCCTTGCTGGTAAGGGTTGGTATTGCTTTCTTGATGGTTATTCGGGCTACGATCAGATCTCCATAACTCCGCAAGACCAAGAGAAGACCATCTTCACTTGCCCTTATAAGACTTTCGCCTTCAAACAGATGCCATTTCGGTCGTGTAATGCTCCAGCGACCTTCCAGCATTGCATGATATCGATATTTTCTAATATGGTGGAGGACACTATTGAGGTATTTATGGATGATTTCTCTGTGGTAGGTGACTCATTTGATGGTTGTTTGGATCATTTTGGCCGAGGTGCTTAAACGATGTGAAGAGTGCAATCTTGTGCTCAATTGGGAAAAGTGCCACTTCATGGTGAAAGAGGGGATCGTGCTGGGTCATCGGATTTCTGAGAAGTGTATCGAGGTTCATACAGCGAAAGTAGAGGTAATAGAAAAGCTTCCACCACTTATCTTTGTTAAAGGTGTTAGAAGTTTTCTTGGGCATGCAGGCTTTTTATAGGAGGTATACCAAGGATTTCTCCAAAATTGCACACCCATTGTGCAAATTGCTCGAAAAGGAGTGTAAGTTTGATTTTGATGATGATTTTCTAAGAGCAATTGGAGAGTTGAAGGAAAATCTAGTTTTCGCACCAATCATTAGTTCACCAGATTGGGGGCAACCGTTTGAAGTGATGTGTGATGCGAGTGGAGTGGTGCTTGGTGTAGTATTGGGACAAAGGCGAGAGAAGATTCTTCATCCTATTTACTATGCCAGCAAAGCTCTAAATGTGGCTCAAAATAACTATACAGTGACGGAACATGAAATACTTGTGGTAGTTTTCGCATTCGAGAAATTTTGATCCTACTTGCTTGGTACTAAGGTCATAGTGCATACTGACCATTCTGCATTGAAGTATTTGATGGCTAAGAAGGATGCAAAATCGAGGTTGATTAGATGGGTGTTGTTGCTGCAAGAGTTTGACTTTGAGGTGAAAGACAGAAAGGGAACTGAAAATCAAGTTGCCGATCACTTGTCCAGATTAGAGGAAGAAGCTATGCTTAAGCTAGGAGATGAGGCTGAAATTGATGATGCTTTTCCAGATGAACAGGTATTGGTAGCTTCTCATGATCTGATTCCTTGGTTCGTAGACTTTACTAACTACTTGGCAAGTGATCTGGTTCCATGAGATTTGTCTTTTCACCAAAGAAAAAAGTTTATGCATGATGTGAATAAGTTCTTTTGGGATGATCCTTATTTGTTCCGTATTTGTGCTGATGGGATTATTCTTTGTTGTGTGACCGAGGTTGAGATGATGACTATACTAGAGGCGTGTAATTCTTCGCCTGTTGGTGGGCATCATAGCGGTATTCGGACTGCGCATAAGATTTTGCAGTCTGGGTATTACTGGCCTACCATCCACCAAGATGCTCATGATTTCGCCAAGTCTTGTGATCGTTGCCAAAGAGAAGGAGGAATTTCAAAGAGGCAAGAACTACCCATGAATAGATTTTGGTGATTGAGTTGTTTGATGTATGGGGCATTGATTTTATGGGTCCATTTTTTAGTTCACATGAGATGAAGTATATTCTTGTTGTGGTTGATTATGTGTCGAAATGGGTGGAAGCAATTGCGCTTCCAAACAATGAAGGTAAAAGTGTCACCACATTCCTGAAAAAGAATATCTTCTCCAAATTTGGTACACCTAGGGCGATTATCAGCGATGGAGGTTCCCACTTCTGTAATAAGTTGTTCAAAGCGTTGCTTGAGAAATATGGAGTCAGCCACAATGTAGCCACTCCTTACCATCCAAAGTCTAGTGGGCAAGTTGAAGTGTCGAACAGAGAAATAAAGCAAATCCTTGCTAAGACTGTGAATGCAAATAGAACCAATTGGTCAAGAAGGCTTGATGATGCTCTATGGGCCTATCACACCGCATTCAAGACTCTCATAGGTATGTCCCCCTACCAACTTGTATATGGGAAGTCTTGCCATTTGTCGGTAGAGCTAGAGCATAAGGTTATGTGGGCGCTGAAGAAGTTGAATTTGGATTGGGGAGCCGCATCAAGTCAAAGAGTGAATGACGTGAATGAGCTTGATGAGTTTCACCTAAAATCTTATGAAAGTTCAGCCTTGTACAAGGAAAAGATGAAGAAGTATCATGATCAAAAGATTGAAAAGTGTGAATTTGTTGTGGGTGATCTGGTGCTTCTATTCAATTCTAGGTTGCACTTGTTTCCTGGCAAGCTCAAGCCCAAGTGGACCGGGTCATTCATAGTCACTCAAGTGTTCCCATATGGAGCGGTCGAGCTCGAGAACAAGGAGGGAACACGGTTCAAGGTGAACGGGCAAAGGATCAAGGTTTACATGGGGAAAGAAGAGAGTGTGCAAAAAGTGGTTGAGGCCTACTACCTTGATGAAGTTTGAGTAATCAAGGGGCCTGCATCGTGCTGCAATGTTAAATCAAGCGCTGCTTGGGAGGCAACCCAAGATGTACAATCTAGCCAACTATAGCATAGGGTCCATGTCTAAAAGTGTCCAGAAAATGTAAAAAGAACGTTGATATACCGTGAGTTTACGGTATTTTTAATACATTTAACTTACAAGTTGTATGTGTCTAGGGCCTTTTTTTTGTATTGGTTTTTATGTGTTTTTATCATATTTTGCAGGAAAGATGTTCAGGCGCGGAAGTATAGACACAGCTGAAAGAAATGCAGAAAAAGGGCATTCACGGAGGTGATCTACGGACCGTAGGTCTATTGACGGTCCGTAGGTTATGACCGTAGATCAACAGGCAAGGTATGGAAGACAAATCAGGGAAATCTGACCAAGTGTGGAACCACGGTGGCCATTTACGGTCCGTAGATTGATCTACGGACCGTACTGTTGATATATAGATTGATACTGCGAGGGTTCCAGTACCTGATTTTTGAAGATTCCAAGTGTGGAGCTACAGAAGGGATTGATGGACCGTAGATTGATCTACGGTCCGTACTGCAAGTCCGTCGTTTGCTTCAGAGAAGCTGATTTTTGAAAGCTGAAATATTTTCTAAGTCCTGGCTGACTGAAGGGACTTACGGACCGTAGATCCATTGACGGTCCGTAAGTCAGTCTTGTGGAATGAAGATGCGTACCTGAACAAACTTTCCTTAATTTGTTTCCTTTTTAATTTAGGATTTGTTTTCTATAAATAGGGCATATAAACCTCATTTTTGGGGGTTAGACATTATTATTCTAGTTTTACTTGGTGACTTTGGAGATTAAATTGCAACCCTAGCAATTATTGATTTCCTAAGTTCGTTTTGAAGATTTTGGCTTTGCAATTCAAGTTGAATTTCTGGGTTTATTATTCTATTTACGTAAGTTCATGATTTCTTCATCTAACACTATGAATTGTGTTCTTGCTATTATGGGTAACTAAACTTCACAACTAGGGTTGTGGGATCCATGAGCGATTAACAAAGTATGAATAGTAAATAAGCAATTCTTGAATAGTGTTTTGCATGCATTGATAATTCTTTCATTCAAAAGTCTTTATAACGAGTGCACGCGTTAGAACTCGCCTTGTTGCTACCTGCCGGACCAAGGAAGTAATCAACAAGAAAAGAATTATCAACATAGATTTAGTGTGATACTATCTAATAGGCTAGTGTCGATTGGTGCGAAGTAATAACTAAGCCAAACATCGATTATGATGTCTAAGATGAGGTAAAGGTAAGGGTTAGTAAATTAT
>JAJOOE010012661.1:0-29183 GCA_036250405.1 Solanum raphanifolium | reverse complement strand
TTTTGGCCGAAATTTTTCATGGACGTCCGTTAAGACTCTAGCTATAGAGCCAGTGGAAACCCCCCCCCCCCTATTTTGCCAATTTTTCGTGTGCTATAAGTCCATGGATTTTCAGCGTGATTTTTCGTGTGTTATAGTCCATGGATTTTTGGTGATACGGAATTTCGACGTGATTTTTGGCGAAATTTTTCATGGACGTCCGTTAAGACCTTAGCTATTGACCCAGTAGGTCCTGACGGGAAAAACGGCTCATTTTCAAGGTTAAACGAGCCCCAGAGTAGGTAAATACCCTTTTTGCTGATTTTTCGTGTGCTATAGTCCATGAATTTTTGGTGATTCGGAATTTCGATGTGATTTTTGCAAAATTTTTGATGTACATCCGTTAAGATTTTAACTATTGACCAAATTGGTCCCGAGGGCCAAACCGGACCATTTCCAATGTCAAACGAGCCCCACAGCAGGTAAACCCCCCGTTTTGCCAATTTTCGTATACTATAATTCATGGATTTTTGGTGATCCATAATTCCGGCAGAATTTTTGCCGAAACTTTTCATGGACGTCCGTTAAGACATTAGCTATTGATCCAATTAGTTCAGACGAAAAAATCGACCCATTTTCAATGTCAAATGAGCCCCAGAGCAGGTAAACCCCCCGTTTTACCGATTTTTCGTGTGCTATAGTCCATGGATTTTTGGTGATCCGAAATTCCGACGAAATTTTTGTCAAAATTTTTCATGGACGTCCATTAAGACCTTAGTTGTGGGGCCAATTGGTCCCGACGGGTAAATCGGCCTATTTTCAAAGTTAAACGAGCCTAAAGCAGGTAAACCCCCCATTTTGCCGATTTTTGGTGTGCTATATTCAATGGATTTTTGGTGATCAGAAAGTTCGATGTGATTTTTGCTGAAATTTTTCATGGACGTCCGTTAAGACCTTAGCTATTGTGACAGTTGGTCCTGGCGGGCAAACCGGCCCATTTTCAAGGTCAAATGTTCCCCTTTCATGGTTAGCCCCTTGTTTTGCCAATTTTTCGTGTGCTATAGTCCATGGATTTTTTATGATCCAAAATTACGACGTGATTTTTACTAAAATTTTTCATGGACGTCCGTTAAGACCATAGCTATTGAGCAAGTTGGTCCCGACGGGCAAACTGACCCATTTTTAATGTCAAACGAGCCCAGAGCAGGTAAATCCCCCATTTTGCCGATTTTTCATGTGCTATAGTCCATGGATTTTTGGTGATCCAGAATTCCGACTTGAAATTTGCCGAAATTTTTCATGTACGTCTATTAAGACCTTAACTATTGAGTCGTTGGTCCCGACGGGCAAACCAGCCCATTTTCAAGGTTAAACAAGACCCAAGCAGGTAAACCCACCGTTTTGCCCATTTTTCGTGTGCTATAGTTCATGAATTTTTGGTGATTCGGAATTATGATGAAATTTTTGTCGAAATTTTTTATGGACGTCCGTTACGACCTTTGCTATTATGTCAATTGGTCCTGACGGGCAAACCAACCCATTTTCAATGTCAAACGAGCCCCACAGCAGGTAAACCCCCCGTTTTGCCTATTTTTTGTTTGCTATAGTCTAGGGATATTTGGCGATCTAGAATTCCTTTGTGATATTTGCCGAAATTTTTCATGGACGTCTGTTTAGACCTTAGCTATTGGGCCAGTTGATCTCGAAAGGCATACCGGCCCATTATCAACATCAAATGAGCCCAGAGCAGGTAAATCCATCGTTTTGCCATTTTTTCGTGTGCTATAGTCCATGAATTTTTTTTATCCGAAATTGCGATGTGATTTTTGTCAAAAATTTTCATGGGCGTCCGGTAAGACCTTAGAAATTGAGCCAATTGTTCTCGATGGGCAAACCGACCCATTTTCAAGGTCTAACGATCCTAGAGCAGGTAAACCCCCCGTTTTGCTGATTTTTCGTGTGCTATAGTCAATGTATTTTTAGTGATTCGAAATTTCGATGTGATTTTTGATGAAATTTTTCATGAACGTCCGTTAAGATCTTAGCTTTTGAGCTAGTTGGTCCAGACGAGCAAACCGACCCATTTTAAAGGTAAAACGAGCCCTAGAACAAGTAAACCTCCGATTTTACCAATTGTTCGTGTGCTATAGTCAATGGATTTTTGGTGATCCAAATTTCTGACATGATTTTTACCTACAATTTTTCATGGACGTCCGTCAAGATCTTAATTATGGAGCCAGTTGGTCCCGATGGGGAAACCGTCCCATTTCAAAGGCAAATGAGCCCCAAAGCAAGTAAACCCCCCTTTTCCTATTTTTTGTGTGCTATAGTTCATGAATTTTTTGTGATTCGGAATTTCGACGTGATTTTTACCGAAATTTTTCATGGACGTCCGCTAATATCTTAGTTATTGAGCCTATTGGTCCTGAGGAGCAAATCGGCCAATTTTCAAAGTCAAGCGAACCCCAGAGCAGGTAAACCCAATATTTTACCAATTTTCGTGTGCTATAGTCCATGGATTTTTGGTGATCCCAAATTTTGATGTGATTTTTGCAGAAATTTTTCATAGACGTCCTTTAAGATTTTAGCTATTAAGCTAGTTGGTCCCGAGGAGCTAACCGGTCGATTTTCAAAGTCAAATGAGCCCAGAGCAGGTAAACCCCCAGTTTTGCCAATTTTTGTATGCTATAGTCCATGGATTTTGGGTGATTTGGAATTTCGACATGATTTTTGCCGAAATTTTTCATGGACGTCCGTTAAGATCTTAGCTATTGATACAGTTGGTCCCGATGAGAAAAGTGACCTATTTTCAATGTCAAACGAGCCCTAGAGTAGGTAAATCCCCATGTTTTTCTGATTTTTGGTGTGCTGTAGTCCATGAATTTTTGGTGATCCAAAATTTCGACGTGATTCTTATCAAAATATTTATGGACATCGGTTAAGACCTTAGCTATTGATCTGGTTGGTCCCGACGGGCAAACTATCCCATTTTCAAGGTCAAATAAGTGGTAGAGCAGGTAACCCCCCCCCCCCATTTTGTCAACTTTGCATATGTTATAGTCCATTAATTTTTGGTGATCTGGAATTCCAACGTGATTTTTGCCAAAAGTTTTCATGGATGTCCGTTAAGACCTTAGCTATTGGGCCAGTTGGTCCCGACGGGCAAATTGGCTAATTTTCAAGGTCAAACGAGCCCCACAGCAGGTAAACCCCATATTTTGCCGATTTTCATTACTATAGTCCATGGATTTTTGGCGATCTGGATTTCGACGTGATTTTTGTTGAAATTTTTCATGGACATCCATAAAGATCTTAGATATTGAGTTAGTTGGTCCTGACGGGCAAACTGACCCATTTTCAAGGTCAAACGAGCCATATAGCAGGTAAACCACCATTTTTCTCATTTTTCGTGTGCTATAATCCATGGATTTTGGGGATTCAAAATTTCAACGTGATATTTGCCGAAAATTTTAATGGACATCTATTAAGACCTTAGTTATTGAGCCAGTTTGTCCAGACGGGAAAACCGGCCCGTTTTCAAGTCCAAACGATCTCATAGCAGGTAAACCCCCCATTTTGTCGATTTTTCGTGTGCTATAGTTCATGGATTTTTGGTGATCCAAAATTCTAACATGATTTTTGCTAAACATTTTCATTGACGTTCGTTAAGACCTTAGTTATTGATCCAGTTGGTCCCAATGGGAAAATCGACCCATTTTCAATGTCAAACGAGCCCAAAAGTAGGTAAACCCCAGTGTTTTTTGAATTTTTGGTGTGCTAGTCCATGGAATTTTGATGATCTGGAATTCCGACGTGATTTTTGTCAAAAATTTTCATGGATGTCCGTTAAGACCTTAGCTATGGAGTCAGTTGGTCCCGACGGGCAAACTAGCCCATTTTAAAGGTCAAACGAGCCCCATAGCAGGTAAGCCCCAATTTTACCAATTTTTCGTGTGCTATTGTCCATGGATTTTTGGTGATTTGGAATTCCGACATGATTTTTACAGAAATTTTTCATGGACATTCTTTAAGACCTTAGCTATTATGCGAGTTTGTCACGATGGGTAAACCGGCCCATTTTCAAGGTCAAACAATCCTAGAGCAGGTAAATCCCCCGTTATTCTGATTGTTCGTGTGCTATTGTTCACAGATTTTTGGTGACTCGGAAATCCGACGTGATTTTTGCCAAAATGTTTCATGGACGTTCATTAAGACCTTAGCTATTGAGTCAGTTTGTCCTGATAGGCAAACCGGCCCATTTTCAAGGTCAAACAAGCCCAGATTAGGTAAAAACCCCCCTTTTTGCCAATTTTTTGTGTACAAAGTCCATCGATTTTTGGTGATCCAGAAGTCCGATGTGATTTATGCCAAAAAATTTCATGGACATCCGTTAAAACCCTAGTTATTGATCCAGTTAGTCCCGACAAGCAAACCGGCCCATTTTCAAAGTTAAACGAACTCCAGAGTAGATAAACCACCTGTTTTGCCAAATTTTCGTGTGCTATAGTCCATGGATTTTTGGTGATATGGAAATTCGACGTGATTTTTACCGACATTTTTTATGGACTTTCGTTAAGACCTTAGCTATTTAGCCAGTTCGTTCCGATGCGTAAACCCCCCATTTTGCTTATTTTTCGTGTGCATAATCCATAGATTTTTGGTGATCCCGAATTTCAAATTGATTTTTGACGAAATATTTCATCGATGTCCTTTAAGACTTAGCTATGGACCTAGTTGGTCCCGACGGGAAAACTGGTCCATTTTAAACGTCAAACAAACCCAGAGCACATAAACCCCCCATTTTATCGATTTTTCGTGTGCTATAATCTATTGATTTTTGGTGATCTGGAATA
This sequence comes from Solanum raphanifolium, assembly GCA_036250405.1. Classification (NCBI taxonomy): domain Eukaryota; kingdom Viridiplantae; phylum Streptophyta; class Magnoliopsida; order Solanales; family Solanaceae; genus Solanum; species Solanum raphanifolium. The sequence continues at coordinate 24,351 of JAJOOE010012661.1, read as the reverse complement.
CAGGCATGATTTTTTTCTAAAAAAATTATGGACGTCCGTTAAGACATTAGCTATTGAGCCAATTGGTCTCGACGAGCAAACCGGCCCATTTTCAAGGTCAAACGATCCCAGAGCAAGTAAACCCCCCGTTTTGCCCATTTTTCATGTGCTATAGTCCTTGGATTTTTGGTTATCTGAAATTTTGACTTGATTTTTGTCGAAATTTTTCATGGACCCCCGTTAAGACCTTAGTTATTCAGCCTGCTGGTCCCATCGGGTAAAACCGTCCCATTTTCAAGGTCAAACGAGCTCCAGAATAGGTAAACTCCCCGTTTTGCCAATTTTTAGTGTGCTATAATCTATGGATTTTTGGTGATCTGGAATTACGACATGATATGTGCCAAAAATTTTCATGGACGTCCGTTAAGATCTTAGCTATTGAGCCAGTTGGTCCCGACAGGCCAACCGACCCATTTTTAAGGTCAAATGATCCAACAGCAGGTAAACCCCCCGTTCTGCCAATTTTTCATGTGCTATAGTTGATGGATTTTTCGTGATCAAGAATTTAGACGTGATTTTTGCCAAAAAAATTTCATGGACGTTTAAGACCCTATTAGCTATTGATCGAGTTGGTCCCGACGGAAAAACTGACCCATTTTCAAGGTCAAATGAGCCAAAGAGCAGATAAACCCCCATTTTTGCCAATTTTTCATGTGCTACAGTCCATGGATTATTGGTTATCCAGAATTCCAGCGTGATTATTGCCTAAAAAATTTATGGACGTCCGTTTATATCTAAGCTATTGAGTCAGGTTATTTCGAAGGGCAAACTGCTCCATTTTCAAGGTCAAATGAACCCCAACGAAGGTAAACCACCCGTTTTGCAAATTTTTCGTGTGCTGTAGTCCATGGATTTTTGGTGATCCGGAATTCTAACGTGAAATTTGTCGAAATTTTTTCATGAACATCCGTTAAGACCTTAGTTATGGAGCTAGTTGGTCCCGACAACAAAGACGGTCTATTTTCAAGGTCAAACGAGCCCAAAGCAGGTAAACCCCATATTTTGCCAATTTTTCGTGTGCTTAGTCCATGGATTTTTGGTGATCTAGAATTCCGAGGTGATTTTTGCCAAAATTTTCCATGGACATTCCTTAAACCCTAAGCTATTGAGGCAGTTGGTCCTGACAGGCAAACCGGCCATTTTCAAGGTCAATAGAGCCCAGAGCAAGTAAGCCCCCCCGTTTTGCCTACTTTAAGTGTGCTAGTCCATGGATTATTGGTGATCCAAAAAGATGATGTGATTTTTGCCGAAATATTTCATGCACGTCCGTAAAGACCTTAGCTGTTGAGCCAATTTGTCCCGACAGACAAACCGGCCCATTTTCAAGGTCAAATGAGCCTAGAGCAGGTAAACCCCCCCCCCCCCTTTTGTCGATTTTTCGTGTTTTATACTCCATGAATTTTTAATGATCCGAAATTTCGACGTGATTTTTGCTGAAATTTTTCATGAACGTCCGTTAAGATAATAGCTATTGAGGCAGTTAGTCCCGATGGGGAAACCGGCCCATTTTCAAGGTCAAACGAGACCCAGAGCAGGTACACCCCCGTTTTGCCAATTTTTCTTGTGCTATAGTCCTTGGATTTTTGTTGATTTGAAAATCTAACGTGATTTATGCTGAAATATTTCATGGATATTCGTTAAGACCTTTAGTATTGAGCCAATTGGTCCCGTCGGGTAAACCGGCCCATTTTCATGGTCCTACGAGCTCCAAAGCAAGTAAACCCCCCTTTTTGCCAATTTTTTTGTGCATAGTCCATGGATTTTTGGTGATTCGGAATTCCGACTTGATTTTTACTAAAAAATTTCATGGACGTCCGTTAAGACCTTAATTATTGAACCAGTTGGTTCCGACAGGCAAATCATCCTATTTTCAAGGTCAAACGATCCAAGAGCAAGTAAATCCCATGTTTTGCCGACTTTTCGTGTGCTATAGTCTATGGATATTTGTTGATCCAAAATTACGATGTGATTTTTGCCGAAATCTTTCATAAATGTCCATTAAGACCTTAGCTTTTGAACCAGTTGGTCTCGACGGGTAAACCAACTCATTTTCAAGGTCAAATGAGCCCCAGAGCAGGTAAACCCCTTTTTTGTCAATTTTTCGTTTGCTATAGTCCTTGGATTTTTAGTAATCCAAAATTTCGACGTGATTTTTCCCAAAATATTTTATGGACATACGTTAAGACCTTTGCTATTTAAGCCAGTTGGTCCTGACAAACGAACCGACTTATTTTCAAGATCAAAGAAGCCCTAGAGTAGGAAAACCCCCCGTTTTTCCTATTTTTCGAGTGCTATATAGTCCATTGATTTTTGGCGATCAGGAGTATAGACGTGATTTTTACCGAAATTTTTAATGGACGTCCATTAAGACCTTAGCTATTGAGTCAGTTGGTCCCGACGGGCAAACTAGCCCATTTTCAAGGTCAAATGAGCCCTAGAGCAGGTAAACCCCAGTTTTACCAATTTTTTATGTGCTAGTCCATGGATTTTTGGTGATTTGGAATTCCGACATGATTTTTATAGAAATTTTTCATGGACATTCGTTAAGACCTTAGCTATTGTGCGAGTTTGACGCGACGGGTAAACCAGCCCATTTTCAAGGTCAAACGATCCCTGAGCAGGTAAACCCCCCTTTTTGCCGATTTTTCGTGTGTTATATAGTTCGTGGATTTTTGGTAATCCGGAATTTCGACGTGAGTTTTGCCAAAAAAATTCATGGACGTTCGTTAAGACCTTACCTATTGAGCCAGTTGGTCCCGACGGGGAAACCAGCCTACTTTGAAGGTCAAACGATCCCAGAGTAGGTAAATCCCTCGTTATTCTGATTGTTCGTGTGCTATTGTTCATAGATTTTTGGTGATTCAGAAATCTGACATAATTTTTGTCAAAATATTTCATGGACGTCCGTTAAGATCATAGCTATTGAGTCAGTTGGACCCGATGGGCAAACCGGCCCATTTTCAAGTTTAAACATGCCCAGAGTAGGTAAACCCCCTTTTTGTGAATTTTTCGTGTACATAGTCCATCAATTTTTGGTGATCTAGAAGCCCGATGTGATTTATGCCAAAAAATTTCATGGACATCCGTTAAAACCCTAGTTATTGATCTAGTTAGTCCCGACGAGCAAACTATCCCATTTTCAAGGTTAAATGATCCCCAGAGCAGATAAACCCCCAATTTTGCCAATTTTTCGTGTGCTATAGTCAATGAATTTTTGGTGATACGGAATTTCGATGTGATTTTTGCCGAAATTTTTTATGGACTTTCGTTAAGACCTTAGCTCATTTCGTTCCGATGGGTAAACCAGCCTATTTTCAAGGTCGAACGATCCCCAGAGCAGGTAAACTCTCTCTTTGCCAATTTTTCGCGTGCTATTGTCAATGGATTTTTGGTGATCTGGATTCCGACGTGATTTTTGCCAACTTTTTTCATGGATGTCTGTTAAGACCTTAGTTATTAAGCCAGTTGGTCCCAACGGGTAAACCGACTCATTTTCAAGTTCAAACGAGCCTCATAGAAGTAAACCCCCCGTTTTGCCAATTATTTGTGTGCTATAGTCCATGGATTTTTGGTGATCTGGAATTCCGACGTGATTTTTGCTGAAAATTTTCATGGACATCCGTTATGACCTTAGCTATGGAGCTAGTTGGTCCCGATGGGTAAATCAACCCATTTTAAAGGTCAAACGTGCCTCATAGAAGGTAAACCCCCTATTTTGCCAATTGTTCGAGTGCTATAGGCCATGGATTTTTGGTGATCCAGAATTTCGACGTGATATTTGGTGAAATTTTTCATGGACGTCCGTTAAGACCTTAGCTATCGAGCCAGTTGGTTCGAACAGGCAAACCGACCCATTTTCAAGGTCAAACGAATCCAAAGTAGGTAAACCCCCCTTTTAGCCGATTTATTCGTATGCTATATAGTCCATGGATTTTTGGTTATCCAAAATTCCGACGTGATTTTTGTTGAAAATTTTCATGAACGTTCGTTAAGACCTTAGCTATTGAGCAAGTTGGTCTCTGCAGGCAAACCGGCTCATTTTCAAATCCAAACGATCACAAAGCAAGTAAACCCTTCGATTTGCCAACTTTTGGTGTGCTATATAGTCTATGGATTTTTGGTTATCCAGAATTCCAACATGATTTTTGTCAAAAATTTTCATAGACGTCCATTAAGACCTCAACTATGGAGTCATTTGGTCTCGACAGGCAAACCGGCCCATTTCTAAGGTCAAAAGAGGCCCAGAGCAGGTAAACCCCCCGTTTTGCTGATTTTTCGTTTGCATAGTCCATGTATTTTTAGTGATTCGGAATTTCGAAGTGATTTTTGCAAAAATATTTCATGGACGTCCGTTAAGACCTTCGCTATTAAACTAGTTGGTCGCAACGGGCAAACCGGCCCATTTACAAGGTCAAACGAGCCCTAGAGCAGGTAAACACCCATTTTACCGATTTTTTGTGTGCTATAGTCTATGAATTTTTGGTGATCCGGAATTCTGACGTGATATTTGCTGAATTTTTTCATGGACATCCGTTAAGATCTTCGTCATTGAGCTAGTTGGTCTCGACGGGCAAACTGGCCCATTTTCAATGTCAAACGAGCCCTAGAGCAGGTAAACCCCCATTTTTGCCAATTTTTTATGTGCATAGTCCATGGATTTTTGGTGATCCTAAATTCCAACGTGATTTTTCTGAAATTTTTCATGGACGTCCGTTAAAACCTTAGTTATTGAGTCATTTGGTCCCGATGGGCAAACCAGCCCATTTTAAAGGTGAAACAGGCCCCAAAGCAGGTAAGCCCCCCGTTTTGCCAATTTTTCGTGTGCTATAGTCCATTGATTTTTGGTGATCAGGAATATCGACGTGATTTTTGCCGAAATTTTTCATGGCCGTCCATTAAGATCTTAGTTATTGAGTCATTTGGTCCCGACGGGCAAACCAACCCATTTTAAAGGTGAAACGAGCCCCAAAGAGGGGTAAGCCCCCCGTTTTGCCGATTTTTCGTGTTCTATATACTCCATGGATTTTTGTTGATCCGAAATTCCGACATGATCTTTTCTGAAATTTTTCATGGACGTCCATTAAGACCTTAGCTATTGAACCAGTTGTTCCCGACGGGAAACCGACCCATTTTCAAGGTCAAACGAGCCCTAGAGAAGGTAAACTCCTTTTTTGCCGATTTTTCGTGTTCTATATAGTCCATGGATTTTTGTTGATCCGAAATTCCGGCATGATTTTTTCTAAAATTTTTCATGGACGTCCGTTAAGACCTTAGCTATGGAGCCAGTTGGTCTCTACGGGCAAATCGGCCCATTTTCAAGGTCAAATGAGCCCAGAGCAGGTAAACCCCCCATTTTGTGATTGTTCGTGTGCTATAGTCCATGGATTTTTAGTGATACAGAATTTCGATGTGAGTTTTGCTAAAAAATTTCATGGACGTCCATTAAGACCTTAATTATGGAGTTAGTTGGTCCCGACGGGTAAAACAACCCATTTTCAAGGTCAAACTATCCCAGAGCAGGTAAACCCCTCATTTTGCAAATTTTTCGTGTCCTATAGGCCATCGATTTTTGGTTATCCAGAATTCCAACGCCATTTTTGCCAAAAATTTTCAAAGACGACCCTTATGACCTTAGCTATTGAGCCAGTTGGTCCCGACGAGCAAACCAACCCATTTTAAAGGTCAAACGATCCCAGAGCAGGTAAACCCCTCGTTATACCAAATTTTCTTGTGTTATAGTCCATGGATTTTTGTTGATCCGGAATTCCGACGTGATCTTTGCTAAAATTTATCATGGACGTCCTTTAAGACCGTAGCTATTGAGCTAGTTCATCCCGACAGCCTGTCACGACCCAGGGTTACCCCCTAGAAGTAACACGACGTACTTGACCCCAAAGGGGTCTCATACAAGCCCTTAACGTATCATCATTACATAAGACATAGAATAATGCGGAAAAATTAAAACTTTTACAATAGAAGTTCAACTTCCTTCGTATATGAAAAATAGGAATCTATACTTGTCTCATTACACCATCTAAACATAGGGATATTAAAGTTGGGAGCTAGCCCTTACATCAATAGAAAGTCTTATCAAAGAAAGTACAACATAGTCTTTAAAAAAGAAAGTAAGCTAGAACTAGAATCAATAGCATCTCACCCTCGGACTTGAGGACTCACCAAAACTTGGAGGTAGCAACCCAAGTTTCTTGAAGAATTGATTAAATGCACCTCAATGACCCGAACCTACACTCATAGGAGATGTAGAAGAGAAGGGGTTAGTACAAAAGCACTAAGTATGGAAACATGCATAAAAATCCTTAAATAAGCTAAAAAGGACATTTTTTTGTGTAAATCATGCAATTATCAAGTTAGAAGACCATTTATGCACATAAAGACAAAATACAAGGCATAATAGCATTATCACACAATTCTCCATAACATAGTAGAACCATCACCTTAGCAACCCTAGAAGCATACTTGTGCAATGTATAGTTGGCATCCCATAATACCAACTATACTAAGTATCCATTTAGAATCACCTTATTAACACATATCAACTTTAGACCTCATCATAATCCATAATCATACATAAGGAATAATCGTACTCATTACATATACATAAGGAGAGTCATACCATAACAACACTGGTGGAATTTAATTTTATTCCGCTTTTCAAATCCAATCAACATATATCATACCTTCATGTCTTACCAAAGCATAATGTACCAACCCACAATCTCTTTCAAAGCTTACTTGTGCAATATTAAAGTGAAGTCCCATACCCCTACTCCCACTAAGTAAACTTATCAAGAAATCACAAGTATAGTTCAAGTCATATTCATTATCTTATTACATAGGGAGAAGTGCATTAACCGACAAAGACCATGTGAGCTACATGGAATCCGGTGTCATATAACCCACACCAAAAAAAGGTGTCCTACTTGCCTAAGGTAGAACTAGACATATATAGCTATAATGTGGATCCACTAGCTAATACCTATGCGGGAACATTGTTATGGGATAGGGAGATTGCTTCTATAAACCCGACCTATTTTCCTAGCGGGAGAGTTTCCATCTCATGACAGCATATGTAGAAGACCCGGCTTAAAACTAGCGGGAGAGGCTCTACCTCGCTCATTTGCCATATCCAATCGGTGCTAAGCATTATTCTTCAACTTATACATAGTTAAGGTGAATTACAATTTAATATGTGAAGGAGTACATTACCCTTCATTCAACTCAACTCATAACATAACTCATTGATTCTGCATGGTGAGAACTACCTTTCACCTTAGAATCATGATATAATCATCCAAGATAATTCATACATAATCATGTGTAGTAGTAAAGGAAACTAGTCTTTCAACAATACCATAAGTCACACATTAGTCATTGGATCTTCACCATTCAAGTGCAACATAACTTCATACATAAATACATGAAAAGTAAGCACCACCACCTTTCAAGTGGATCAATCCATTCATATAAGAATCTTAAACATACAGTACCTTCATACATTGCCTTCAAGGCTATACTTCAAGATTCAACACTTACAATTTACACTTCAAGGGTCATGGATCATGTCTTGCAATCACACTTAGAATTACTACTTTAAGCATGAATTAAACAAGACTAATTGACTAAATTAACATAGATACTATTCTAAGTATTCACATTGCATGAACAAACCCATCTCAATTTCATAAAGTTGGGGTCATGGGGAAGCACATGGGTTCATGGGAAATTTCACAATAAAACCCCTCATTAAACATCAAATTCATTATAATATAGGATAATTAACGTAAAGAAATCGTTTTCAAGAAGAACCCATGGCTAGAATCAAAACCCTAGTGTTTGAACAAATTCTCAATTTTAAAGATTAGTGTTGAAAGGCTTCATGGAGAAAGAAATTCCATGAATGAAGGTTCCCATATCTTAATTGAAGCTTTGCCATGAAATTGGAGTGAAAACCTTGGAGCTTGAACCCTAATCTTGAAGCTTTTAGTGTTCTTCAATGGAGGAACTTGTAGTGAGAGAAATATTGGAGAAGAGATGAACTTTTTATGTTGAAGTGGGTGTTTGTGAAAGTGATTAATTTTGGGGATATTATAATATAAAATCCCTTATATAGTTATTTAGAAATAATATAAAATATACCCACTTTCTAATTTAACTTAAAAATAATATTTACGAAAATGCCCCTGCACATATGGACTTAGCCAAAAAAAACTAAGGAAATGTTTAAGGAAGCATTTAAGGTCCTTGAAGTGGTCCACTATCCTTGGAACCTCCCTTGTACTTTGCCTTTGGCTTTTTAAAGCTAAGGCATATCCATGGGAGTATTCAAAAGGCCTTTTTATACCATATATATATTTATTTAAAAATAATATAGACTATACCCATTTAATTTGGACTAAAAAGGAAATTACGAAATTACCCCTTTTTATGCCTCTCTTGGATTGCCCAAATAAAACTAAGGCAATTACCAAGGGAGCTTTTAAGGCCCTTGAATTGATGTACCTTCCTTAAACCCTCCCTTGGACTTGCCTTTAGCTTTTTAAAGCTAAGGCATAAGTCTACAAGGGAGTACACGGCAGTGGGCCCCACTTGCTCATGTGCACTTCCCATGTGTTAAGGCAACCCCCACGCATGGTGGTCCCACCACTTGGTCCTTAAACCCTCAGGTGTGTTGCCTTTAAAAAACTAAGGCATTGGATCAAGGAAGCTTCTAAGGGTGGTGAAAGCTTTTACCTTCCCTGAACCCTCTCTTGAAAATATATTGAGTCAAAATTGGCTAAGGCATTGGTTGAAGGAAGCTTCTAAGGAAGGTGAATCCTTTCACCTTCCTTGAACCCTCCCTTAAACTTATACTTAGCCAAATTTTGGACCCTTTCATATCTCCAATTTATACATAAACTTATAAGGTTCATACGTTAGGCTCTAGTTTCACCTATCAATTTTTTGGGTGTTACATTATCTCTCCCTTGGGAACATTCGTCCTCGAACGACGATTTAGACACATTATGGAATTTAAAGACACGTGACTAGAAGCCCAACAAGCATAAAATATCAAAATAATACGTCACATAAAGGAGGAAACTTCAACTTCATTTCAACATAGTCAATGCAAACAAAAGGAAGTAGGAACTACATCTATCAACATTATATACATGAAATTCTCATAATTAGTTATGTTCAAGGAGGAACTATCATCTCCTAGTCATAACATGCTCAACATACTCCCATGGAGCTCATATGCAAATTCTCATTTTTAAATAGCATTTATTCAAGCAGGAATCTCTCAACTCCAAACTAAAGCATGCTCATGTATTTTTCTCATGAAGTACAATAGGTAACTCATAGTCTGTGCACCACAACATGAGGAAAGCAATTTACTTAAACTCATCTTCTTCTAAAAACACAAGTTTTCACAAATATGCACAAAACTCATCAATTCGCATAAACATGGGAGGAACTATCTTCTCCAACTTAAAACAAGTTTAACACCTCAGTATGAAGGTAACATTCCATAACATAAAGAACTCTCCTAAGCATGTTTGTCAAATTTCATCATGAAGATGCACAAACTAGGAGAAAATCTCAACTTCATCTCAAACATACTCATCATAACACCTTGAAGCCAATTATGCAATTACTTCTAAAAAGCACATTTAGGCTTTTTTAACCTTTCACCTCATGAATCATATAGGCAACACATACTAAATGCCTATCAACATGAGGAATAAAAGTCATAAAAGCTTATTTTTCCCCTTAAACATGAATTCTCAAAAGTCATAAAAGCTTATTTTCCCCCTTAAACATGAATTCTCAAAAGCATTCATATCGTAAGGAGACCATGTAAACACATAAATCACACATGACTCCCAAAACATAAAATAAGCCCAACTAGGAACTCTTGGTCTCAAACTAGAATTGGAATATAAGAAAGAGATGAGGGTATCAGGATCTCAACAATCATGCTTTCTAAGCACATCATCTTCCCACGGGAGGAAAGCCTTTACTAAAGTCCTCAAGTAACACTTCTTTCAAGCAATCCCAAAGACATGACTAAACTCACCTTTTCTATCTTCGCAAAAGTCAATGGTTTCAACAACTTGCAATATCACCCTCTCATGACAAAATTAGGTACCAAATCCTAAAAAGGATATATTTGTACTAAATCGTCTTCTTACTCAATAGGTGATAACTAATGCACATTTCAAAAGACCCATATTCTTTCTAACCACCAATATCGAAGCACCCTATAAAGAGATACTTCATTATTTATCAATCCGCTTAGTTGCTCCTTCAACTCTTTTGACCCCTTTGGAACCATTCTATAATGAGGAAATGGAGAAAAGTAGCATATCCGGGCTAAGGTCAATACCAACTAAGAATCTATTTCTCTCTTGGGACGAACACCGGCAAACTATCGGGAAAAACTTCCGGAAACTCATTCACTACCAGCACCGACTCTAGAGGAAGGAATTTGAATTCAACATCTTTTACCTTAGTCATAGGCTCATAAGGAAATTGGGACCTAACCATCTGGGTCCTATCATCAATAAACATACCATGCATGCAACCCATCCGTACCAAGAGTCACCTCAAAAACCTAATATGTCAAGTTCTACCAAGTCGATAAGAGTAACTCTAGGGGACAAGGTAATGGGGAATCTTCCATAAACCCATTTGCTAACTTTAAATCATTAACCGGGGTAAAAGCCAAAAAAGGTTCTTCAAATCTCATCATGACTTTTTACCAACATCACCCATAACCATAGAGCAACCTATCTTTACCAAAGGATTGCATCTAAATCCACCATATCAAGTCATACCTAGTCATATTGTCACAATTGACATCACCACGAAACTTTTCTCCCTCAATCTATGTAGCATTTAGGCTTTTGGGTAGTCACATCTTGAAGACAATCGAACAAGGGATAAGAGAGAGATATTATAGAGTTTGGTTCTATAGTACGATTCAAGAGAAATGAAGAAGTGAAATCATAAGCATCTTATAGCCTCTCATTCATAACTGTGTCGCGCTTCACACTCATTAACAAGACTCCACTAGACGTGGTTCATGAGACATCAACCTATCAATTATCCCAAAATCTTATGCTCTGATACCAAGTTTGTTATGACCCGGGGTTACCCCCTAGAAGTAACACGGTGTACTTGAACTCGAAGGGGTCTCATACAAGCCCTTGACGTATCATCATTACATCAGACATAGAATAATGCGGAAAAATTAAAACTTTTACAATAGAAGTTCAACTTCCTTCGTATATGAAAAATAAGAATCTACACTTGTCTCATTACACCATCTAAACATAGGAATATGAAAGTTGGGAGCTAGCCCTTACATCAATAGAAAGTCTTATCAAAGAAAGTACAACATAGTCTTTAACAAAGAAAGTAAACTAGAACTAAAACAATAGCATCTCATCCTCGGACTTGAGGACTCACCAAAACATGGAGGTAGCAACCCAAGTTTCTTGAAGAATTGACTAAATGCACCTCAATGACCCGAACCTACACTCATAGGAGATGTAGAAGAGAAGGGGTTAGTACAAATGCACTAAGTATGGAAACATGCATAAAAATACTTAAATAAGCTAAAAAGGACATTTTTTTTTGTGTAAATCATGCAATTATCAAGTTAGAAAACCATTTATGCACATAAAGACATAATACAAGTCATAATAGCATTATCTAATAATTCTTCATAACATAGTAGAACCATTACCTTAGCAACCCTAAAAGCATACTTGTGCAATGTATAGTTGGCATCCCATAATACCAACTATACTAAGTATCCATTTAGAATCACCTTAGTGACACATATCAACTTTAGACCTCATCATAATCCATAATCATACATAAGGAATAATCGTACTCATTACATATACATAAGGAGAGTCATACCATAACAACAATCCAATCAACATATATCGTATCTTCATGTCTTACCATAGCATAATGAACCAACCCACAATCCCTCTCAAGGCTTACTTGTGCAATATAAAAGTGCAGTCCCATACCCCCACTCCCACTAAGTAAACTTATCAAGAAATCACAAGTATAGTTCAAGTCATTTTCATTATCTTATTACATAGGGAGAAGTGCATTAAACAACATAGACCATGTGAGCTACATGGAATCCGGTGTCATATAACCCCATACCTAAAAAAGGCGTCCTACATGCCTAAGGTAGAACTAGACATTTATAGCTATAATGTGGATCCACTAGCTAATACCTATGAGAGCACATTTGCAATATCCACTCGGTGCTAAGCATTATTCTCCAACTTATACATAGTTAAGGTGAATTACAATTTAATATGTGAAGGAGTACATTACCCTTCATTCAACCCAACTCATAACATAACTCATTGATTCAACATGGTGAGAACTACCTTTCACCTTAGAATCATGATATAATCATCCAAGACAATTCATACATAATCATGTGTAGTGGTAAAGGAAACTAGTCTTTCAACAATACCATAAGTCACACATTAGTCATTGGATCTTCACCATTCAAGTGGAACATAACTTCATACATAAATACATGAAAAGTAAGCACCTCCACCATTCAAGTGGATCAATCCATTCATATAAGAATCTTAAACATACAGTACCTTCATACATTGCCTTCAAGGCTATACTTCAAGATTCAACACTTATAATTTACCCTCAAGGGTCATAGATCATGTCTTGCAATCACACTTAGAATTACTACTTTAAGCATGAATCAAACAAGAATAATTGACTAAATTAACATAGATACTATTCTAAGTATTCACATTGCCTGAACAAACCCATCTCAATTTCATAAAGTTGGGGTCATGGGGAAGCACATGGGTTCATGGAGAATTTCACAATAAAACCCCTCAATAAACATCAAATTCATCATAATACAGGATAATTAACATAAAGAAATCGTTTTCAAGGAGAACCCATGGCTAGAATCAAAACCCTAGTTTTTGAACAAATTCTCAATTTTAAAGATTAGTGTTGAAGGGGTTCATGGAGAAAGAAATTCCATGAATGAAGGTTCCCATACCTTAATTGAAGCTTTGCCACGAAATTGGAGTGAAAACCTTGGAGCTTGAACCCTAATCTTGAAGCTTTTAGTGTTCTTCAATGGAGGAACTTGTAGAGAGAGAAATATTGGAGAAGACACGAACTTTTTATTTTGAAGTGGGTGTTTGTGAAAGTGATTAGCTTTGGGGATATTTTAATATAAAATCCATTATATAGTTATTTATAAATAATATAAAATATACCCACTTTCTAATTTAACTTAAAAATAATATTTACAAAAATGCCCCTGCACATATGGACTTATCCAAAAAAAACTAAGGAAATTTTAAGGAAGCATTTAAGGTCCTTGAAGTGGTCCACTAGCCTTGGAGGCTCCCTTGGACTTTGCCTTTGGCTTTTTAAAGCTAAGGCATATCCATGGGAATATTCAAAAGGCCTATTTATACCATATATATATTTATTTAAAAAGAACATAGACTATACCCATTTAATTTGGACTAAAAAGGAAATTACGAAATTACCCCTTTTTATGCCTCTCTTGGGTTGCCCAAATAAAAATAAGGCAATTACCAAGGGAGCTTTTAAGGCCCTTGAACTGATGTACCTTCCTTAAACCCTCCCTTGGACTTGCCTTCAGCTTTTTAAAGCTAAGGCATAAGTTTACAAGGGAGTACACGGCAGTGGTCCCCACTTGCACACGTGCACTGCCCATGTGTTAAGGCAGCCCCCACGCATGGTGGTCACACCACTTGGTCCTTAAACCCTCAGGTGGGTTGCCTTAAAAAAACTATGGCATTGGTTCAAGGAAGCTTCTAAGGGTGGTGTAGGCTTTTACCTTCCTTGAACCCTCTCTTGAAAATATACATGGTAAAAATTGGCTAAGGCATTGGTTCAAGGAAGCTTCTAAGGAAGGTGAATACTTTCGCCTTCTTTGAACCCTCCCTAAAACTTATACTTCACCAAATTTTTGGACCCTTTTATATCTCTAATTTATACATAAACTTATACGGTTCGTACGTTAGGGTCTAGTTTCACCTATCAATCTTTCGGGTGTTACACGGGCAAACGGGCCCATTTTCAAGGTCAAACAAGCCCTAGAGCAGGTAAACCCCCTTTTTTTGCCAATTTTTCGTGTGCTATAGTCCATAGATTTTTGGTGATCCAGAATTCCAACGTTATTTTTGTCGAAATTTTTCATTGACGTCCTTTAAGACCTTAGCTATTGAGCCAGTTGGTCCCGTCGGGCAACCCGGCCCAATTTCAAGGTTAAACGAGCCCAGAGTAGATAAACCCCCCGTTTTGCCAATTTTTTGTGAGTTATAGTCATGGATTTTTGGTGATCCGGAATTCCGATGTGATATTTGCCAAAAATTTTCATGGACATTTGTTAAGACCTTAGCTATTGAGCTACTTGGTCTCGATGGGCAAACCCGCCCATTTTCAAAGTGAAACGAACCCAGAGCAGGTAAACCCCCTGATTTACCAATTTTTCGTGTGCTACATAGTCCATGGATTATTGGTGATCCAGAATTACGATATGATTTTGGTCAAAAAATTTCATGGACGTCCATTAAGACCTTAGCTACGGAGCCAGCTGGTCCCGACGGGCAAATCAGCCCAATTTCAAGGTCAAACAAGCCCAGAGCAGGTAGACCCCCCTTTTTGCCGATTTTTTGTGTTTTATATAATCCATGGATATTTGGTAATCCAGAATTCCGACGTGACCTTTTGCCAAAAAATTTCATGGACATTCGTGAAGACCTTAGCTATTGAACCAGTTGGTCCCGACGGGCAAACCGGCCCATTTTCAAGGTCAAACGATCCCAGAGCTGGTAAACCACCCGTTATTTCGATTGTTCATGTACAATTGTTCAAAGATTTTTGGTGATTCGAAATTCCGACGTGATTTTTGCCAAAAATTTTCATGGACGTCCGTTAAGACCTAAGTTGTCACGACTCGAGTCTACACCCTGGACGTGGCCAGCACTCAAGAACCATTGATGGTCCCCAAGCGAACCCTCATCCTGGCTGACTTCAAGTGGAAGACTAACTTAAGCATGCAATAGTTTAAAACTGAATAAAATTCAATAAACTCAACTTTTCAAAAACTTTAACTCAAATGAACAACTTAGAATAAAAATAATATATTCAACTCGCCATAAAATAGGAACTCAAGTCTTTAAAACATTTAATAAAATAAATGAATAATACAGACTTTTCAACTATATAGACTATCTATGAAACCTCTAACTGATAAAGATGGAAGTCGGGACAAGACCCACGGCATCCTGACTAAACTGAAAAGTAAATGAAATCCTCCGAAAACAAGAAGGCTCACCATAGCTAACTCGAACTCTTAGATGTATTAACGAAGCTTTTGTTGATGATCTCGAATACTTGTGTCTGCATCATGAGAAAATGCAGGCCAAGTGGCTCAGTACGTGGAATGTATGAGCATGTAAGGGGAATTCTTAAACATAAACATAAGCTTGAAACTTGATAAAAAGGAAACATACTTACCTCTTCTCAAACTTACTCAACTCAAGGAATACTCAAGGATAAGATTTGGTTTCGAAAATGACTTTTGAGGCAGAACACCTCGTGTCAGCTCCACAACGCGAAGAGGAAATTTTCAAAACTGGGGAGTGTGGGCGCGACGCAGGGCAGGTTCAAATCTCGACCGACAAAATTTCTTCTTCGTTTTCTAACCCCAATTCATCTAACTTCGATTCTTTTTCTCAATCTCTCTTTAGATTTAGATACTCAGCACATGTACACTAGAATCTAACTCTAACCCCTCTATAAATCGACACATTAACCTCAAGAACTCCTCAATCTCAGCCAAAATCAAGAACGAAAGCAAATTCATGAATACATAACAAGAACATCAAAGCTTCAACTTTTAGAACAAATTTAAAACTAAAATTAACATGATTGGCGTGTGGGTGAAAAAAATCAACACTATTGAAGCTTACATACCTGAAATAACATCTTCTTGAAGAACTCGAAGGAAAATCTTGAAAGATGAACCCTAGCCTTAGCGTTTCTTGATTTTCTTGAGCGTAGAATCTTTGGAGTGAATGAGAAAGTTTGATTTGTGAAAACTGATTTCTACACGTATAGGGCAATTTAGATGACCTTCTAAGGATTTGTAGGACTAAAATACCCCTAAAGAAATAATTAAAATGAGCTGGGAGTCGGAATTATTTTCCACCAGGCAGTGAGGTCCGTGTTGGCTTCACGTCTCAGAGCTTTCGCAGACCTGCTACCGGGTTTGCGCGATGTTAGTAAATGCGTCATAACTTTTTACTCAGAGCTCAGAATTTAGAAAACTCGATGGCATTAGAAAGAGGACTCGAAGGGATTTAACTTTATATCTTGTAGCTCACCTAACTCATCTTGTACTAGGAGTTATGGTTATTTGAAGTTGACCCCAAACTTAAGAAAAACTTAGGAATGACTTGAATGAACTCTCTTAAGTTCCTATTGAAACTCAAGGTGCTATATCTAGTGACCTTAACACTTAGGAAAATTTTAATTCCTTGCAGAAATCTCACTTACTATGAAGAACGGTTCGAGTCTTAGCTCAAAAAGTTTCTGGGGTGTTACAATATCTCCCCCTTGGGATCATTCGTCCTCGAATGACGATTGGACTGGGTATAGAATGGGTTACTCTTACTAAGGTCTGAGTCTAATGGTCTGCTCTTACTATATTCAAGCTTAACCCAAATCCTTAAGTTCGGATTATATACCTCTCTATAGGAAATCTCATCCCAAACTATTACTCTCTACCACCATATTGGGCTCATATCAAGAACCACCAAATATTTAACAGCACGACATTCAAGTTTAGTACTCTAACAACTCCATGGACTCCTACTAATCAGCTCCTTAAGAAATTATCAACACTTGACTTGATTTCTCATTTTATCATCTCCCCCTTAGGTCTAAAGCTAACACTTGAAATCTATGGATCTATTCCACATTAACAACTCAATTATGCTATCTAGGCACACATGGAAAATCATAACTTAATTGGAACCTCATCTGGTAACATACCATCCCGGCACACCTCTTAACACTCTTGTTACTCTTATGACTTAGCCACACTTCACTGCCCTTATCTAAACGTTGGGGTCTCTCACTTGTACCACTCATATCTATTGCAGCTAATCACCTCAATTCCTCACCTACTCTATGTCAAGTCTTCTAGATTAAATCTCAAGACTAACATCATCACCCTCATGTTGTCATTCTTTGGATCATGACACCCATCTCAAATTCAAGCTTAATATTTATAACTAAACCCGAATATCAATATGATTGCTCGCTTACTATACTAACTTACAACTACTAGATACAAATTCAGAAGCACTCGTCCACTAGGACCTTATGATAAATAGTCAATCGTCACCTCTTAGTCTTCATACTTACAATTACTATCACCTTCGACTTCGCAACATAAGTACTATTCACTCATTCACTATATATCAATGCCTAAATAGTTCTATTACACTTTGAACATTATGGGCTCTCCCTCAAAATCATAAGCCTAGCTTAGATCTATAACCTCATGAATACTCTTTCTCTTCTATTCACCACTTACACTTAGTCATTTCCTACACAATAACACTTCATCACCAACTCCTTTCTAGCTACAACACACTCTACCTCCTATGATGGAATTTTCACAACTCATCACTTCTTAGTCTACCCATAAGGGAAAACTCCTCATTACTAACTTACTAGGTACATGACTATAGTAACATAGCTTGTCACAACACCATCTCCCTTACTTAGATTACTAAACCTCTACATACTATCCTCTAACTCTGGGCTCTTTCACTACTATTGCTCATGATCTCATAACTCATGTTACCCTTCAGGGTGAAAATACTACCCAAGCCTTAAACATACTTCCTCATAAGGATCTCAGCTGAAACAAGGCTTAAGGAAAAGAGTACAACTCACTTTTAGCTCAAATGCACGATTCAAATGAATATGGGTGCATTCCTCTGAAACTGAACACTTAACTTACTCTTGGACTTCTCTTAAGCCCTGTTAGAGTCTCATGACTTCCTCAAAACTCTTGCTAAGAACAACTCATCGACAAAGAACTGACTCTGCTTTTTAACCACCTCTAGTATGATGGGTAGTCGAAGGAATAGGAGAACACACGAGTTAGAATAAGTCTCTACGACATAGCTCTATTGCACGATTAAGAGTATGAAAGAAGGGAAACTTTTCTTAAATGTCTATAGTCCCTCATTTATAGAAGTGGGGCCCTCACAACCACAAATAAGATCCTATTGACACGGTTTCATAGACACCCTAGGACACTTAAACTCTTTGCTCTAATACCAAGTTTGTCACGACCCCAGTCTATACCCTGGACGTGGCCGGCACTCAAGAACCATTATTGGTCCCCAAGCAAACCCTCATCTTGGCTGACTACAAGTGGAAGATTACCTTAAGCATGCAAAAACTTAAAACTGAATAAAATTCAACAAACTCAACTTTTCAAAAACTTTAACTCAAATGAACAACTTAGAATAAAAATAATATATTCAACTCGCCATAAAATAGGCACCTTAGTCTTTAAAACATTTAATAAAATAAATGAATAATACAGACTTCTCAACTATATTAACTATCTATGAAGCCTCTAACTGATAAAGATGGAAGTCGGGACAAGACCCACGACATCCTGACTAAACTGAAAAGTAAATGAAATCCTCCGAAAACAAGGAGGCACACCATAGCTAACTCGAACTCTTGGATGTATCAATGAAGCTCATGTTGATGATCCTGAATACCTGTGTCTGCATCATGAGAAGATGCAAGCCAAATGGCTCAGTGCATGGAATGTACGAGCATGTAAGGGGAATTCTTAAACATAAACATAAGCTTGAAACTTGATAAAAAGGAAACATACTTACTCTTCTCAAACTTACTCAACTCAAGGAATACTCAAGGATAAGATACTCAACTCAAAGATATGTTATTCGACTCTGGGTACTCAACTCTGCATACTCAACTTAATATGACTGAACTCATTTCAATATAAAGCAATTTAAAATAAGTGCTATATAAAGAAACAAACTGTTTAAAAACATGTTGTAAACTCTGTGTGTATGCAAGGATACAACATAACTCTGAAATGTATGTAAAATACAATAACTTATGTATATAAAAGTACAATAACTTATGTGGGATTTTCTCTAACCGACAACCATCACATAAGAGTTATTGTGATGATACAGCGATCTCCCTCACGCTGCCAGCACATCCTATACCTTGCCGCAGGTATAGGACCTGAACTACTAAGTGGATCCACTAGTCTATGCAAAAAGGATTCATCTAAAAAGAATGACCCTTTTCTACCCATGATGGCTACGTGGTTTATGGGGGCTATGAGTTATCTGAACTCTCCCCCATATCGGTGCTCAATACTACTCCCAAAATATACTAGCTCTTTATGTTTTAAAAACATACTTATTCTCTGATTTGAGATTAGTGCTCAAAAACTTAGCTCAAAGGCTATCTTGGAAATCAAAGTTTCCCCTCCTGCTTCATTTAGAAAGCGAATACTTTTTCTGAAAACTAGCCCGAAGGCTCTTTGGAAATCTCAGTTTCCGTTCTTATTTAAATGTGAAAACATTTTAAATCTCTTTGGGAATACTTAGTCCCCATATGTTGTTTGAAGAAAAGAACTTCAACTTCACTCTCTACTGAATTCAAAACTTAAGTCTTAAAACAAAATTAAAACATTTGTAAAAGACTTCTTAAAATATGGTTCATGCCGAATTATGGTCATGAACGACTCAATGCAAGGTTTTCAATAACCATAGATAGAACTCAAATACTTGGAACTCGAGAACTTCAATGATACTACTCATTTCAAGAATGCTCAACACAGATCAGGCAGAATTATGAGCATGAACTACTCAACTCAATGACTCAAAGATACTTCTCATCTCAAGATTGTTCGACTTATAATGTTCATACGAAATTATGAGCATGAAATATTCAACTCAAGGACTCAAAGATACTTCTCAAAAGGGATAAGGAACTCAACACTTAAAGGCTTAGAACTTGAACTCATGTATACGACTCTTCTTATTCTCTGACTTACTTCCTCAAAACTTAGTTCAATTCGATAGTTGATCTCAAATGATTCACAATTGAACTCAAAGGCTTTCTTGAACTCTATTCTTAACTCTATCTTGAATGTGAATTATGAATTCAAGAGTTATAGTTCATGATAAGAAATATCTTGAATGTGAATTATGAATTCAAGAGTTATAGTTCATGATAAGAAAGATCTCATGATGACAAAGTAGACTCATGAATACATTATTCTCACTCTCATACTCACTTGCACGAGTCTTGAAACAAGTTATTAGAATTTATAGAAGACTCCTCAAAAAGACAAAGAGGGATTTTCTGAAAAATGTTCGAAAGAGCTCTCAAGACTTGACTCTCAACTCTACCTTGAATGTTATTTATGAATTCAAGGTTGTGATTTGTGATAAGAAAGGTCACATGATGTTTAGGAATGATTTTAGATAGCTAAACATGAGAAAAGACTGAAAACCAATAGTTGAGAGTGGGTCCGAGACGCGGAGAGGCTTTTATAATTTGGTTTCAAAAATGACTTTTGAGGCAGAACATCTCGTGTCAGCTCCACGACGCGAACCAGAAATTTTCAAAATTAGGGAGTGGGGGCGCGATGCGGGGGCAAGTTCAAATCTCGACCGATGAAATTTCTTCTTCGTTTTCTAACCCCAATTCACCTAACTTCGATTCTTTTTCTCAATCTCTCTTTAGATTTAGATACCCAGCACATGTACACTAGAATCTAACTCTAACCTCTCTATAAATCGACACATTAACCTCAAGAACTCCTCAGTCTCAGCCAAATTCAAGAACGAAAGCAAATTCATGAATACATAACAAGAACATCAAAGCTTCAACTTTTAGAACGAATTTAAAGATGAAATTAACATGATTGACGTGTGGGTGAACAAACCCAACACTATAGAAGCTTACATACCTGAAAGAACATCTTCTTGAAGAACTTGAAGGAAAATCTTGAAAGATGAACCCTAGCCTTAGCGTTTCTTGATTTTCTTGAGCGTAGAATCTTTGGAGTGAATGAGAGGGTTTGATTTGTGAAAACTGATTTTCTACACGTTTAGGGCAATTTAGATGACCTTCTAAGGGTTTTTAGGACTAAAATACACCCGAAGAAATAATTAAAATGAGCTGGGAGTCGGAATTATTTTCCACCAGGCAGTGAGGTCCGTGTTGGCTCAGCGTCGCGGAGCTATCGCGGACCTGCTGCCAAGTTTGCGCGATGTTAGTAAATGTGTCAGAACTTTTTACTCAGAGCTCGGAAATTAGCAAACTCAGTGGCGTTAAAAAGAGGACTCGAAGGGATTTAACTTTATATCTTGTAGCTCACCTAACTCATCATGTACTAAGAGTTATGGTCATTTGAAGTTGACCCAAAACTTAAGAAAAACTTAGGAATGACTTGAATGAACTCTCTTAAGTTCTTCTTGAAACTCAAGGTGCTATATCTAATGACCTTAACACTTAGGAAAATTTTAATTCCTTGCAGAAATCTCACTCACTAAGAAGAACGGTTCGAGTCTTAGCTCATAAATTTTTTGGGGTGTTACATAAGCTATTGAGCCATTTGGTCCCGATTGGCAAATCGGCTCATTTTCAAGGTCAAACGAGCCCAGAGTAGGTAAACCCCCTTTTTACCAACTTTTTGTGTACATAGTCCATCGATTTTTGGTGATCTAGAATTCCGACGTGATTTATGCCAAAGTTTTTTATGGACATCCGTTAAGACCCTAGTTATTGAGCCAGTTAGTCCTGATGAGCAAATCAGCCCATTTTCAAGGTTAAATGAGCTCCAGAGCAGATAAACCCCTTGTTTTGCCAATTTTTCGTGTGCTATAGTCCATGGATTTTTGGTGATACAGAATTTCGACGTGATTTTTGCCTAATTTTTTTAATGACTTTCGTTAAGACCTTAGCTATTTAGCCAATTGGTCCCGAAGGGCAAACCAACTCATTTTCGAGGTTGAACGATCCCCATAGCAGGTAAACCATCTTTTTGCCGATTTTTCGCGTGCTACTGTCCATGGATTTTTTATGATCCGGAATTTCGACATGATTTTTGCCAAATTTTTTCATGGATGTCTATTAAGACCTTAGTTATTAAGTCAATTGGTCCCGACGGGTAAACCGGCTCATTTTCAAGTTCAAACGAGCCCCATAGCAGGTAAAATCCCCGTTTTGCCGATTATTCGTGTTCTATAGTACATGGATCTTTGGTAATCCGGAATAGCGACGTGATTTTTGCTTAAATTTTTCATGGACGTCCGTTATGACTTTAGCTATGGAGCCAGTTGGTCCCGATGGGCAAACCGGCCCATTTTGAAGGTCAAACGGGCCTCATAGCAGGTAAACCCATTGTTTTGCCGATTGTTCGAGTGCTATATTCAATGGATTTTTGGTGATCCAAAATTTCGATGTGATTTTTGGTGAAATTTTTCATGGACGTCCGTTAATACCTTAGTTATGGAGCCAGTTGGTCTAGAGCAAGTAAATCCCCTTTTTTGCCGATTTTTCATGTGCTATAGACCATGGATTTTAGGTGATCCAAAATTTCGATTTGATTTTTCCCAAATTTTTTCATGGACGTCCATTAAGACCTTAGCTATCGAGCCAGTTAGTCTAGACAGGCAAATTGGCCCATTTTCAAGGTTAAACGAACCCAGAGAAGGGAAACCCCTCTTTTAGCCGATTTTTATATGCTATATAGTCCATGGATTTTTGGTTATCCGAAATTCTGACGTGATTTTTATTGAAAATTTTCTTGGACGTTCGTTAGGACCTTAGCTATTGAGCCAGTTGGTCTCGATGGGCAAATCGACTCATTTTTAAAGTCAAACGATCCCCAAAGCAGGTAAACCCTCCGATTTGCCAATTTTTCGTATGCTATATAGTCCATGGATTTTTGGTGATCCGAAATTCCGACATGATTTTTGCCAAAATTTTTCATGGACGTCCATTAAGACCTTAACTATGGAGTCATTTGGTCACGACAGGCAAACCGGCCCATTTCCAAGGTCAAAAGAAGCCCAGAGCAGGTAAACCCCCCGTTTTGCTGATTTTTCGTGTTCTATGTCCATGTATTTTTTTGTGATACAGAATTCTGACATGATTTTTCCCAAAAAAAATTATGGACGTTAGTTAAGACTTTAACTATTAAGCCAGTTGATCACGATAAGTGAACCGACATATTTTCAAGGCCAAACGATCCCTAGAGCAGGTAAACCCCTCATTTTGCCAATTTTTCGTGTGCTATTGTCCATTAATTTTTGTTGATCTGGAATTTCAACGCGATTTTTAGCGAAATATTTCATGGACGTCCTTTAAGACCTTAGCTATTGAGCCAGTTGGTCCCGACGGGCAATGGGCCATTTTCGAGTTCAAACAAACCCTAGAGCAGTAAACCCCCCATTTTGCCAATTTTTCGTGTGCTATAGACCATGGATTTTTGGTGATCCAGAATTCTGACGTGATTTTTTCGTAAATTTTTTCATGGACGTCTGTTAAGACATTAGCTATTGATCCAGTTGGTTCGTCGGACAAACCGGCCCATTTTAAGAGTCAAATGAACCTAGAGCATGTAAACCCCCCTTTTTCCCGATTTTCGTGTGCTATCATAGTCCATGGATTTTTGGTGATCCGGAATTCCGACGTGATTTTTGCTTAAAATTTTCACGCACGTCCGTTAAGACCTTAGCTATGGAGCCAGTTAGTCCCAACAGGCAAACCGACCCATTTTCAAGGTCAAAAGAGCCTAGAGCAGGGAAAACCCCCCTTTTGCCGATTTTTCGTGTGCTATATTGTCCATGGATTTTTGGTGATCCAGAATTTCGTCGTCATTTTTGTTGAAATTTTTCATGGACGTCCATTAAGACCTTAGTTATGGAGTCAGTTAGTCCCGAAGGGCAACCAACTCATGTTCAAGGTCAAACAAGCCCAGAGTAGGTAAACCCTCATTTTTGCCGATTTTTATTATGCTATAGTCCATGGATTTTTGGTGATCCGGAATTTCGACGTGATTTTTACCAAAAATTTTCATGGACGTCCGTTAAGACCTTAGTTATTGAGCCAGTTGGTCCTGACGGCCAACCCGGCCCATATTCAAAGTCAAACGAACCCTAGAGA
>JAJOOE010012660.1:0-25855 GCA_036250405.1 Solanum raphanifolium | reverse complement strand
CCTGCTGAGCATGAGTCATGAGCCTAGAGATGTTCATGTCTCCCAACAACATAGCATTCCTGCACTCTGTTTTCACTAAGTCTGACACTCCATAGAGAAACTTATTCATCTGAGCCCTGGAATCAACAACCATGTGAGGAGCATACCTGGAGAGTTGGTTAAACTTGAGCCCATACTCTTGGACAGTCATGTTACCCTGCCTTAAGTTCATAAATTCCTGGGCCCTTACTTCTCTCAACTCTATAGGGAAAAACCTATCCAGAAAGGTTTCGCTGAAACAATCCCAAGTAATAGGAGCTGCATCTGTACCCCTGTTCTCCTTCCACTGAGTATACCAGATATGAACCACATCCTTAAGTTGGTAAGATGCTAACTCAACCCGATCATTCCCAGTTACCTGCATCACTTCAAAGATCTTCTTGACCTCATCAATGAAGTTTTGGGGATCTTCTCCAACTTGCGATCCTAAGAACTCTGGAGGATTCATCCTAACAAAGTCTCGCACCCTGGCTGCAGCTGACCCAACATTGGCATTTACCGGAACTGGAGCCCGCTGATTGTTCTTGTTGGCCACACTCTGAGCCAACATTTGAATGGCGTTCCTGAACTCTGCATTCGACACTTCTTGATCAGGGACTGGAGGAGTTGCGTTTGCGTTCGTGGCATTCGCATTCCTGGCATTAGCTGTACGAGGCATGATCACTGAAACGTAAAACGTTGAGTTAGAATGGAATTTAGATCATACCTTACGCACGATAAGAGTAACAAGAAAATAAAGATTTCCTAAAACACTTTATAGCCTCCCCTTCATTAGATGTGGTGCACTTCACACCCATGAAAATGACTCTACTTAGTACGACTTTTCAGACATCCTAGGACACTTAAACCTAAGGCTCTGATACCAAGTTTGTCACCCCCCGAGACTACCCCCGAGACGCGAACACGAGACCTAGGACCACAAGTGATCCCAAGCTAACCCTGCTGGCCTGATCATGAGCATACTAAAGATAATAAACTGATGCGAAAGCTAAATCATAAATAAAAATAAAAAGATGGGGAATACCCATATACTATAACTGAGATAAATGATAATTGATGAGTTTAATACAAAGATGATATTAACTCAATAATAAGCTGAATCTAACTATGTCTGAAAATAGTCTTTAACTGACTAGAAATACTGGGACAGGCCCCAGCTAAGTCTAGCAAAACTGAAACTAAAGGACTAAAAATACTGAAAAGAAACTCATGACTATTGTCCTCGGAGAATGAGGACTCACCACTGATTTTGCTGAACTGGAGATCAAGAACCGATCTAAGCGTGATCTGGATGCTGAGAACCTAAACCTACATCACGAGAAGATGTAGTGCACGTATGCGTCAGTACTTGAAAGGTAATGAGCATGCAAGATAGAATACAACTGAAATAACATATAACTGAACAAAGCAAATAAACAATGACATAATCTGAACATGATATAGATGCTAAATGCTGAGATAACTGGATACAGTGACCAATTTATAGCATGTTGAAACTGAATACTGGATATACTGATAAATGGTCAATGCAATAGGGTCTGACTGAATTGTGGAAGCTACTAATAAACGATAATAAAATCACATAAGCTAAATGTGGAGTGCGATGTATACGCCCCATCGAGAGGACCCAATATACCCGGCTAGAGGTATAGAGGCATTCTGGCGTGATCACTGAAATGATGCCCACAGAGGGGACTTACAACCTACATGGCTAGTAGTTCTGGGACTATTTGGGTACGCTGAACCCTAGTCCAACTCGGTATTATGCTACTCCCAATGGATTAAGTAATGAACACATTATGACTGAATTTCTGTAAGTTATTGGATAGCTCAAACTGAACATGTAAATTGAGAATGCAACAATTAAACTGATATTGATGCATTAATAACTGAGGCATGTATAACTGAATAACTGAAATATCTGACCTAGCATGTGTAATTTAAGAACTAAAGAAATACATAGCTAGGGTTCTGGAATTCATGCAATAAACTGAATATTAACATACTAATCTAATTTGGATCATTCTAACAGCTAGGAACCCAATAATTTTAACATTCAAGAAACCCTAGGTCTAGTCATAATAAGGGAATCAAGAAACTGACTGAAAATTATGGACCTAATGGGTGAAAGGAACCCACTAGTGAAATTCCACATACTTGGTGACGAATTTCACGGAGAAATCCTTTGATTTCTGGGCTGGAACTGAAGAAACATTGTTGCGTTCTTGAACTAGGGTTCTTGACTTCTTTCTCCTCTTAGCATTCTAATTTTCTAAGTTTTGATTAATGATTTGACTTAGGTAAGTTCTAGTTATGTTTCTAGGCTTAAACTGACTAAAACCTCATAATTTAGGGTCTAAATGACGTAGCTTAGGGGTCCAATGAAATAGGAAAAGACCAAAAGACCTTGATTTAATTGCTGTTGGAGTGATCAACGGACGGGACCTACGGGCCGTGGATCGAATGACGGTCCGTGTTGGTCGGCCGTCGTTTGCATCAGAGGCTGGGTAAAGGGGGCCTCGATCCACGGACATATACCACAGACTGTAGTCTGACCTACAGACCGTGGGTCTGTCCGTGGGTCGAGACTTAGCCGATTTTCTGAGCTGGGTTTGTGGAGGGGTTGCAGTGGTGAACCACGGACCACCAGCACTGGTCGTGGTCTAACCTACGGTCCGTGGATGGCAACCGTGGGTTGCACTTGCAACTTCTCAAAATCTGCATTTTGATCTATCTAGGATACGGGGTGTTACAGCTAGATTGTTCCATCACCACCTATAAATAGAGGTGGTTCATTGAAGTAAGTAACTAAGTAAGAAAACAAGAAAGAAAGTGGGAGAACAAACAAGAGTGAGTGTTAAGTAAAGAGTTTTGCTGAAACAAGCAACGAGTAAGTGATTATGATTATAAGACCGAAACGAATTCTTAATTTGATATAATAAAATTCAAATTGTGAAAAATCGACTGTGTCCATCTCCAGACAATATATTCAACAAAGATAGTCCATTATTTTGACATTGAATGAACTCCACAGGATTAATAGAAAACACAAAGAGTACTTGTTTCACCTTAACATTTTATAGGGGAGGTATTTAATTAAACTTAATTTGGCTAGTAGTATTCTTATAAATCAATACTAATGGGAAGAAGAAAATAAACTAAAGTAGGCAGTAGTAGAACATTTGGTGTGATGTAAATGGTATATGTTACATCAAAGTTCAAGTCGATATGTTACATGTATTTTAACTTAGAAGTGTATATAAAATAATCCTCTCTATTGAAAAATAATTGTCAACTATTGATTTGACATATAGATTAAAAAGCAACATATGAAAAGGTTAATTTTATCAAATCACCCCTATTAAATACTCCCTTTGTCCCTAATTACTTATCCACTTTTTCTTTTATAGTTGTCCCTAATTACTTGTCCATTTTAACAAATCAAGAAAGGACAAATTCTTTTTACCTATTGTTCCCTCAATTAAATGACTAATTATTATGAAAAATATAGAACTTTTAATCCATTTCATAATTAATAGGGATAAAATGGTAAACTCATTATGTCATTAATTATTTTCTTAATAGTGTGACAATTTAAAAGTGGAGAAGTAATTAGGGACAGAGGGAGTATAAGTCATTTAAACGTTGAAAATTGAATAATATTAAATAGTATAGATAAAATAGACTTAATATGATAAATTATTTATTAATTTTATAAACTAGACAATTATTATTGGACAACCCTAAATAGTAGAGTGGACAAGTAAAAATACACGGTATTACTCCCTCTGTCCCTAATTACTTGTCCATTTTTCCTTTTATAGTTGTCCCTAATTACTTGTCCATTTTGACAAATTAAGAAAGGACAATTTTTTTATACCTATTATACCCTCAATTAAATAATTAATTACTTTGAAAAATGCAGAACTTTTCATCTACTTCATAATTAATATGGATAAAATGGTAAACTCACTATGTCATTAATTGATTTCTTAATAGGTGTGTCAATTCAAAAGTGGATAAGTAATTAGGGACAGAGGGAGTACTATTTAGTATTTCTAGAAAAACTGTCATATACCCTCAATTAAATGATTAATTACTTTGAAAAATGCAGAACTTTTCATCCACTTCATAATTAATAGGGATAAAATGATAAACTCACTATGTCATTAATTGATTTCTTAATAGGTGTGTCAATTCAAAAGTGGATAAGTAATTAGGGACAAAGGGAGTACTATTTAGTATTTCCAAAAAAACGGTCATTTAAAGTTTCTTCTTGGTGCACTCAAGGCATGGCGATTGGTGCGCAAGGTCAAGACAAGTAACGGTACTACTCTCTTTGTTTTATTTTATATTATTATTTTATTAATTAAAAAATATTTTCTTTAATCATAATTATTAGAAATACTTTTAGTTATTAATTATTGTAACGTATTTATTAAAATTTTAGTTACTAATTATTGTTACTTATGGTATGTTTTATTTAATTTCTATATATTTAAAATTATTTCAAAGAAACTTGAAGATGTTATATCCGAATTCATATTAAATTAATTAATTTGACCTTTATACTTCAAATCAAGCCACTATAATTTGAGATAGAGGGTATATATATTTTACTATTACTGCCGGAAGATGTTATAACGTTCATTTGAAATATTCTAATTAAGTACTCCGTCCTAATTCATGCGTCACCATTTTACTTGGTATAAAATTTTAAGAAAAAAAATGAAAGATTATCAAAATTTATGATTTAAAGTAAATTTTAGATAGTTATGTGATTGTAAATTATTTTACCAAAGATAAAAAGGAAAATCTCAAGTTAAGTTATTTCTAATGGTGAATGACATTTTATGATTTGAAGTAAATTTTAGATAGTTATGTGATTGTAAATTATTTTACTAAAGATAAAAAGGAAAAATTTCAAGTTAAGTTATTTCTAATGGTGAATGACATTGTTTTAATTTTGATATACACACAAAAAAAAAATGTACCACCTAATAGTTTAAAATAAAATAATATATTGGTAATATATTTGTAAAACAAATTATTCTAGGACACGTCTTTGGTATTACCATTTGTGTTTCGGTACCGGGAAAATAAAAATGTCTCTAATTTTCATGTTTGGTTGTTCAAAATATTTTTAGGAAAATAATTTTCTTAAAATGATTTCCTAATGAAAATAAGAAAAACAAATACGATAAGTAATTTTCAAGTTCATTGTCTCCTCCCTATTCAATCAATGTCCCCAAGCCCCCCATCTCTAAAACATTCCATCCCTCCACCCCCACCCAGGGGCACATCTAGAGGGGTGCCGCGGGTTCACATGAACACATACTCCCCTCTCTAGATCATATATAGTAATGTTATATATTTTTTTTAAATATTTAAATATAGATGTGTGCAGTGGGCTATTCTATGCTTTGTAAAATAAAGCTTATGCCTTATGCCCCCAAATTTTGGACCCCCCAAATATTTATCAAGCACAAATTATGAGTTACATTTTTTTAAAAGAAAAAATGGATTATTTATGATAAAAAGTATAATATTTTTTAAAATATATTATTTTACCCACTTTTAACATCTTTTGTACTTTGTTAAAAATAAGAATTAATAGTGAAAAGTATTTGTTTTTAAATTTTAGTTTCAAGCATTACAACAAGCATATTAAAATGGGGTATACCAAGTCATCAACTTCTTGAGATTCTATGGTTCTAATTCTTATCTTTATTTAATAATTGTCAACTTATTACTTATAAAATTATGTTAACAATTCTTATAATAATTACCTCACTGAAAGGATGTTTTTCAATGTTGAGTTGATAAAATCTTACCTAAAACTACAATATTAAATACTAATAATTTTCATCTAAATAGTGTAAGAAAAATAAAATTTGAATAAATACGTATACGAAGTTTGTTTATATTTTAGGCATTGAATTGTAATTTCGCTTTAGGCCCCCAATTACGTTGAGTCACCCCTGGATGTGTGAACCCACGTTCAAAGTATCATATAATAATACGATGATGATTGAGTGCGCCTCTCTAGGTGAGAATATAAATTTAAATCTTATATATATCTTGTCTTCTTGAATAACACCTCCCAAGTGGTTATCAGTTACACTTTTGGCATTTCAATTAATTTTTCTTTTGTTTTTTTTTTCTTTAATCTTTCAAAAAATTTAAGCGTGTTACATAAAAAATTCCAAAATTTTTTAGCATGATAATTTTTTTATATAATTAAATTAAATGTGTATATTAGAATTTAAAACTAGTAGTATTATATATTTTTGACCTATAAATTTTAAAATTTAATGGTTGATATTAAGAACCTTAAAGTCAAACCGATAAAAAATATATTTAAGATGCATTTTTTCGTAATCATGCACTCATCTTATCGAAATCGTGAACTCTTGAACATTCCACCCCACTTCGCCACCACATCCCAACCTCATAATATTTTGTTAGCTTATATATAATTGTTCTTGAAATATTAATTTTTTACTTACTTATCAAATACTAGCTCAATTATTTCTTAGGAAAACATTTTTCTTTCCTACCAAACACACTTAGATCTCTTTTCTTATTTTATAAAAAAAATAAAATACAAAACCATGTAATACCTGCAATTAAGGAGTAGTATTATTTTATTCTATTTCTAATTATCTGCCATTCTCTAATCCACCATATAAAAAATACTGTGCTACTCATAATTAGCTTTAGTGATAAAAGAATGATAATGGAAAAAAAAACTCACCATAACTCAAGCACAATCTCATTGAACAAATGGCCAGGGTGTATTTAGCCAAAGTCCAACTTTAATTTAACTTCCCACTTGGATATATTTCTATATATACTTAGTATAAATACAACCCATAAAATCATCAGTTTAATATCTCAAGAGGAAAAAAAAAATGGAGAATAAAAAAAAGAGTAGTATTTTGTTGTTTGTTCTGTTTTTGATTCTAAGTGTTAGTAGTATTGCATTTGGTCAATTGAAAACAGACTTCTACAAAAATACATGTCCAAATGTTGAGTCATTGGTTCGTTCTGCAGTTAGACTGAAATTTCAACAGACTTTTGTTACAGCTCCAGCAACTCTCCGACTCTTTTTTCATGATTGCTTTGTTAGGGTACGTTTCCAAATTCATATTATCCATTCGAATTGTCTCAATTACAACAATTTCCCCTTCCCCTGCCTCTTTGCGTATCGAAAAACCAAACGTTTATTATTGTGTGATGAATGATTTTAGGGTTGTGATGCATCAATGCTATTGGCATCACCAAATGGAAAAGCAGAGAAGGACCATCCAGATAATCTTTCATTAGCAGGTGATGGGTTTGACACTGTTGTCAAAGCCAAAGCAGCTGTGGACAGTGACTCTAAATGCCGTAACAAAGTATCTTGTGCTGATATTTTAGCTTTGGCCACTAGAGAAGTCGTTGCTATGGTAAATTATTCCGCGTTTATTACTTGATACCATCAAAGTATATATATTCTGATAGTATCAAAGAGGAAAAAACACTTCTTCAATACTCCTTGATACCATTATATATATTGTGATGACATCAAGGAGGAACATACCGTGTTTCAGTAAAAACACTGCTTGATTTCGTATATAGATAGTTTTCCCCTTCTTGTTTTTTTTTTTACCTTATTTAAGTTGTATGAATATTCCCTATATAATTGTAGACTGGAGGCCCATTTTATCCAGTGGAGTTGGGCCGTCGTGATGGGAAAATTTCAACCTTAACCTCAGTCCAACATCAACTTCCAGGTGAAGGATTCAACCTAGATCAGCTCAATACCATGTTTGCCAGACGTGGCCTTAGCCAAACTGATATGATTGCATTATCAGGTACTCGTTCTCATGTCCTAATTTAACTGTCTTACTTTCTTTTTTTGGATTGATCTCTTTGTATACTATTTAGTAAGTTTTTCTATTGATATAATACATAAATATGTTCTTTAACTTTCTCTTAGCTCACATTTATGTCCTCCAATTTTGGTTATGCACAAGTAGACACTTAAACTTATATAAAGTTGGACAAACAGACACACACGTCCTACGTGACATCCAACATGATAAATTGTTAATGCCACATATGACTGATGTGTCTACTTATTCAACTTTATACAAGTTTAAGTATTTACTTATGCACACTCAAAGTTGGAGGACATAAATGTGAAACGAAGTCAAGTTAAATGACAATTTTATGTATTATACCTTTTCTAGTATATATTCTTACATTTTACCTCACACCACAAAATTTCAAAGATCACACATTTCTTTAATTTAAGATTCAAAAATCTGACCTCTATTTTTCAAACTTCATATTAAATTGAGACGGATTGCTAAAGTAAGTATTCTTTTTGATATATAGGTGCACATACCCTTGGTTTCTCTCATTGCAACCGTGTTTCCAAGAGGCTCTACAATTTCAACCCAAAGAGCAGTGTTGACCCGACCCTAAACAAAGCTTACGTGGCACAATTGAAGCAAATGTGTCCATTACGGGTCGACCCGAGAATTGCTATTAACATGGATCCAACTACACCAAATACTTTTGATAATGCTTATTATAAGAACCTTCAACAAGGAAAAGGTCTATTTGTCTCTGATCAAATTCTTTTCACTGATTCAAGATCAAGAAATACTGTTAACTTTTTTGCTTCTAATAATGATGCATTCAAACAAGCATTTGCAACAGCCATGACAAATTTGGGTCGGGTCGGGGTTTTGACCGGAAACCAGGGTGAGATCCGATTCGATTGCACTAGACCAAATTAGTAATTATTATTTCGTTTGTTTTGAGTTTATTACTAATAAAGTAATAGTATGATTTACCTATTTTTTGTAATCATTTTTATGACTTTTGGGATGTGTAACCAATTAGCTCTTTTGATCTTGGTTATGCTATATTAAAATTCATGAATAAAATTGTCTTGTTTTTGTTTTCTTCAATTTATTTTTCCAATTTCTCTAATTGATGTTATGCATACTCACTATTAGTTAAGTGCAATTTGATTATTGGAATTTGGGTTGTGGCTTGAAAAGTATAGTGGTGTGATGTGACTCGAGTGATAGATAAAGTAAAATTCTTGATTAATACTTCTTGTTTGTGTCTTGCATTTTATAAATCTTAATTATATCAAATTTCTTAATAGGTTAATTTGAAAACTTAGGAAAACTATTCCTTATAGGATTAAGAAGGAATTACCTGTGATTTATAATAATGATTGTAATGTACAATCCTTTTTTATTTATAGCGAAAAATTGTATTTATTTTTGTCACGAGGATTAGGATTGTCTGAATCTCATTATATTCTTATTTATTTTTCTTCTCTGTTTACTTTTTTTTAATGTGAAAGTATGCTAATAATTTATAATTTTCCGCAACATATCTTTATATCTGATTTACATGTAAATTTTATTGGATACACATTATATATCACTTTTGGGAAACCTTCTCAACAACTAAAAGGTTGACATCAGAGTCATGGTTTAATCTGATTTTTTTTTAAAATTTAGATTTAAGATGACTTTTTCATCTGAAGTTTGAGCTTGTGTTTTTCTGTCTTCTCTGCCTTGCGCACTCCACCTTATTTGCTGAAGAGAGGATACGATTGTCGAAGTTGAAGTCCCATTCAATTCATAAAATTTCGCCTACTACCCTCTTACTCGTACGCCTACAAACTTGAATGAGGGCAGTCAGACTAACCCCACAAAAGAACTCTCACTCAAGAAAGCGGCTCCTTTCTGCCTTTTCAACAAAGTAAGAAGTAGGAAAATTTGAAAAGGAATCTCATTGCAATCTTTGAAAGACTAGGATGACATCATCCTAGGTGTTACAAGAGTTACAAAAAAATTAATAAGAATTTTCTTGAAGTGATGAGAAAGTCAAAAATAAATATTTTTGAAGGAGAGAAATTTGAGTATGCTTTTCATGAGCTTATAAATAACGCTTTTCGTGAAATTACTTTGCATAAAATTTTATAACAATAGTATGAATAAAGGTAGAAGAGATATATATATATTCCAGGTAATCATTGCCAAGTCATCTCTATCTAAATCAGAGATATATTGTACAATTTAAGTATAAACTAGGACGTACCCATTAAAATCCACTTTGATGATTAATTTAATTATTATGGACCAAAATACAAATATAACAATTAAGAGTGAAAATAAATCATTTGATTGTGTTATTTTCTTTACATCCATCTTACTATACTTTTGTTGATACATTGCTACATGAAAAATACATTATTTCACTAGATAATACATGAAGAGAATGACACACTTAAAATGAAGAGAAAATTGATTTCTCGTTTAACATTGTATGATCAAGGGTTTAAGTTCAACTCAGAGAATGACACACTTAAAATGTATAAAAGTGTATAAATTCGTTATGGTATTCATAAAGGCAAATTTATTTACTATCAAAACAGAATTTAGTGCTAGACAAATCCTATTACTAAACAACAAAAATTGTAGTTAATTTTATTTTGGGATGCATTAACGATAAATTGTAAAAACAAATCTATTAGCTATGAGCAATTTAGCGACATATTAAAGACAATTTTTTTAGTGATTCTACTTCATAATTATCAGGATACTGCAGTTGAAGAGGAAGTTGCAGTAGCTTCTGAAAATGCTGATTTGAATCAAATTTAGTTGTGACACTTGTGACTTAATCATACAAGTGAAAAAATAATTATCTTTGTTCATCAAGAAGAATTTAATGAATACAAAGATCAAGTTAATTTTTTTTTTTTACTATTGTGTATTGTTTAAGTAGACAAGGGTGAAGTTCAGCAAGAAAACAAAGCACAAGACAAGCAACAAGTTATATTACACACATGTAGACTTGCGGGGTCAAAATAGATTTTTTTTTCAAAAAAGAAAACCTGGATATTTTGTTCTTTTGATTGACAAATACTCAAGAATAATGTTAATGTAGTTTCTAAATATAAAAGAGGGGATATTTTTTACATTTGTTACATGAAAGACAATGATTGAGAGGTAGATTAAGAAAATAAGAATATTCAGACTGACAATGAATTGAAAACTTTCAACTCCTAATTAAATGATGTTTCTAGTAAACATGAGATATCACACTTGGGATCAGGTATCAGGAAGGTTAATTTGCGTTATGTCAAGATTTTCTATCATTTACCATCGTTGTGCTCTGGATATCCATTGGTGTAAATAGATGTGAAATTTTCAATCTCCTAGTAAGAGTGAGAGGACATAAAAGTTTACAAAGATAGGGGGACGACCCCTAAAAGACTATCTACGTATCTCATAGAGTAGAATTCAAGCCCTACGTAGTTTGACTTTGTACAAAGATTTTTTTTTTTAATTCTTGATTCATTACATGGAACAAGGAAAACAACAACAAACTTCATAAATGACACTTCGCCTTTTCAGAGGCTTTCTTTCGAACTTTTTTTTATTTGATCTTTCTCCCTCTATGGATGATATGGTGGAAACTCTATTTCAATCTTCCCTATATTAATGAGGTGCTCCAAGTCAATCCTAAAAATGCCATATTTCTTAATGTCGTGTCCTGTTGTGCCGTGATAGAGACACATCTCACCATTTATACGTCATGCAAAGGAAGTCTTATTTTCTTTCCCTTTCATAGGGTTAAAATCTTTTCATCCACTAGTTTTTTTGTAGACCTCCAAGGAAGACTCCGTGGAGATGATGAAATTGTAGTGGTGGATTAGAACATCTTTAATAATAGGAGTTCCTAATTTAACCTGATAATAAGCAAGGATGGATGGGCCACATATGTGGCTAATCTTACCGTTTTTGACCGGTCCATGAATGGTAGTCCTCAATTCTTGACATTTGTCAATAGTATAACCCCGATGGTCAGTTTGGTAAGTACACTCCTTGTGATTGTTTTCGGGGTCAACCTTGAAACATGTTCCCTTAATGGAGGTGAAGAGTACCTATAGCCTGCAAAGTGTGGTATATGGTAGATCATAAAGTGACTTCAAGGCTACCAAGATAGTCTTGAAAATGTATTTTGAAGGTGATCTTTCAATCCTCTAAACCTACCCGGATAGGTTGATTCAATCTTCTTCTTTGAGTTAAATTTCCTTTTTTTCGATGAGACAATCTGTTTAATAGTTGACATAAATCGCTTTCATGTCCTTAATGATGGAAGTGAATTTTTGAAGCACTTCGCTAAGTTCCTGAACATAATCTTTTGAGATTTTGGGGACTTATTTTCTTAAGGGATGATCCAACATATTGTTAACCTTAGCCAACACATCCTTCGTGGAAGCGATCTCTGCTTACACCTCAACAACTTTGACCAAGATGGCCTCTTGGACTCTCTTGGTCTGTCTCTTGACTTTCGTCACCTCTCGGTCCATATCCTCTATTCTCCTCAAGAGAGCCTTTTCAGCTTCCTCGATCTCAGTACTCAAGTATCTTTTCATCTTAGCCGCAAGTTCAACATTTTTTGAGATGAAAGAGTAAGATTTTAGGATTCTGAGAGTGTTGTTCGAATTTTGTTGGGATACTTAAGACTCAAAGAGTATTTGGACAAACTTTTGATAGTGACTTGATTATTTGTGCTTGTGAGGTTCTACAAAAATTCTCGAAAAAAGGGAATGGACTAGTATGTATCCAAACGAAGTAACATATTCACACAAAAATAATTATATCACATGGCACATAAATAATTATTGCGCATCCTAAACATATATGTCACCCCTTTGTGCCAAGAGTAGGCCTAACGATTTGAAAGGTATATCACGTCATTTAAAACATTCTATTGCCTCCAGAAATATATTTATACAAGCCTCGTGAGCAAATTGAACGGGGATACATAATATGGGGAAAGAGATATAAATAACAAGTCCCACACAGAGGTATAATTCTAAACCAAAGCCTTCATGAAAGATTTTTCCTTCTTGGAGATTTTGACAATCCCTAACGCCTTTTCGACAAAGTAGTAGCTCATGATTATTCGTCTACTCGAACAAACTATTTAAATAAATTCCAACTCCAAGGAACAATGGTTTGCCAAACGACGTATGCATTCTTAAAATTTAAACACATAAGTATGAACGTTCATTTAGGCTGGGGGAGTTTTGGACTCAATTTAGTCTTTCTAATGGGCCCAACACGCCTTGGGTGTTGGGTCATTTTAGGCCAATGCACTAAATCAACGTTGGCTTTACACTACTCTAGTTGACTAAGAGTGTACTTTGAAAAATGATTGAGTATCAGAGTTGAAAAAATTGTGGCATGAAAATAATTAGCGACATTGGATGACCACGAATCAACTATCCGATTATTACTTCAAAAAGCAAAGTGTTCTTTTTTGAACGGACAACCACGTAACCACCCTTTTTCTAATGCATTCTATTTGTCGTGTGACGAAATTCAATGCCATGAGATGCAACAATTATAGTTTAAAAGAAATTTTAACAAGTAAAAGAAAATACACATTATAGTCAAATAAAATCAAATCTTAAGGTTATAACCTATTTAAAATCTTCAACAGAGTCATCATTTCTGTTATGTCGCGATTTTACAATCTTTTAGAAAAATCACATTTTGAAATATTCTAATTATAAATAATTTTTAAAAAAAATACTTAGAAAGAGTCGTCACTTAATTTTTATAAAGAAATTAAGAAAACTTAATTTTAAAAAAATCTTAACAGATAAATCTTTAAAAAAAATTTAGTGAAAAATGAGAAAAAATTCCTAGTTCTACTTTAAGAATGTATTATCACTTAAAGCAACCTCTACCATGCAGTTATCCGACTATTTGACTTACTTTGAAAATAAAACCTTTCTAAGGTTATTTAAGGATAACAAGTTAACTTGAAACATTTTAAATGTTTGAAAATAAGGGAAAAACTTAGCCAAAATAATTAGTTAAGTGATCAAATGGACAAGAGTAGATAAACTGATTTCATTAATGAAGTAAATCAACACAAGGAAATTGGTCCATCTTTTGGGGAATTCAACTAAGCTAAAATAAAGCTAAAGTTAAAATCCAAATAAATTATAACAAATAAAGGCATAATAATGTTTGAAAAAATTACCTAACTACACATATTTTTTTACCCTATTTTCTATTATTCCCTACCATTTTGAAAAAATTACAAAAATCCCTTTTTTTTTCTCAAATTCTCTCCTTTCCGGATACATAACTTTCAATCTTCCAACTCCACTATTTTTTTCCCTTTTTTCATGCCTATAATCACTCCACTATATCACCACTTACCTTCATCACTCCTTTATTTTGAATTTTAGATATCTTCTCCCTCCAGTTAATGATTTGAAGTTAATCAAGAGGTGGAACAAAGCGTCATCGAAAAATAATTCGTGATTTGTGACTTATACGGAACATGCTAGGAAAAAGACGGTTACCGCTATGGATGTTGTTTATGATTTGAAGAGACAAGGAAGGACCTCTTTACGGGTTTGGTGGTTGATTTCGTATGTTTTCGCCTTTTTTTCGTTGTTGTTGATGCGAAATGGAATCTAGCTGGTGTTTTGGTTATAGTTTTATTTAGATGAAGATTGTGAAATCATTGTAATTGATGAAATTGTGCTAAATGAAATGGATCATGTTTCAGATATAAAATAAAAAAGGTAGTTCTTCATTTTTTATTTTTTTTCCAATTCTTTTTTTTACAAGAAAATACGAATAATAGGCTCAATTTATTGACTATGTATCATATGTTTGTTATGTATGTGTATTACTATTTTACAACTAAATCATTGTTTATCATATTCATAATTTTTTTTGTATATGATACATAGCTATGTCAAATTATACGGGCATGATACATAAATACTCATTTATACTACATGTATCGATCTCAAACCAAACAACTTATGGGCAACAATTACATGTTTAATGTATCCCGTAACAATACAATACTTACCAATTTAAATGAGATACATAAATAGTAATGTATCATGCACTATTTTTTTAGATATGATATGTAAATTCGAATTTATACTAAATGTATCAATTACATAGTAACTACCACACGGTAATATATCGATCTCAAATCTAACATCTTATGGGCAACAATTATTTATTTAATGTATCTAATATAAATACAATACTTACCAATTTAAACGAGATACATAAATAGTAATGTATCATGCACTAAAATTTTAAGATATGATACGTAAATTCGAATTTATACTAGATGTATCAATTACATAGCAATTACCACACGGTAATGTATCGATCTCAAATCTAATATCTTAAGGGCAACAATTATTTATTTAATGTATCTAGTATAAATACAATACATATCAATTTAAACAAGATACATAAATAGTAAAATGTTAAGTAGCAAAGATATTCATGATGTATCTTCTCAAAAATTTTGACAAATCTTCAATAAACAAAGAGAAGAATTTTGAATTTCAAATTTTCAACAATTTTGAATCAAAATTGAAAGGATATTCGATGAACTGGGAGAAGAAAGAATCACGAATCTCAATTTTTTTGACAATCTTGAATCAAAATTGAAAGGATCTTCGATGAACTTGAAGTTTCAAAAGGAAATCGTATGCCCAGTAACAATTCCATCACTTTTGTATCCTTCATAACTCATCTCGCTTACCCAAAATTTCGACAAAATTTTTTGAATCAAATCTGAAAAGTTTCTTCGTTGAATGGGGGGAACAATTTGAAAATTTGAATTTCTTCATCTTTTTAGCATTTGCCTTTGTATGATTGAGAGTAAGAAGAAACGTAAGCATAATTTATGGGATTTAATTGATTTTCATATTTTATTCCCTTTTTTAGCGTAACAAAGAGATTCTTCTTGTATTAGAATTAATGTATCCGGATGGTGAATTAATGTATCCGAATGGTGACTTATGTATCCGGAAGGTACAAATTTTAAGGGATTATTGTAATTAGAAAAAAAGTAGGGATATGATGTAATTTACTTTTTACACTATGGGATTTATGTAAGTTATACATAATGTTTAGGCTAAAGAAACTTGGATTTGGACCCAGATTAGCCTTTTTGGGCTGCTGTCGAAACGTTGGGCTTTTAGCCCATTTTCTACCTTGTATATTGATTGTATACAATTGCTGTATATCAATAGTATACTGTTGTATACCAGCCTCTTTCCACATATATTTAGCCTTCCAAGATCTTTATTTTTCTGACATCCACTAGGGTGACTCGGAAAGTAATATCAACTCAAAAAAATGCAAAGGTGAAGTCCAATGTGGACTCAGATTGACATCACATGTATCATGAAAAAAATATATATATATGAACTTATATACCAAAACAATGTAAAGTCATAAATCTAAAATGAAATCAAATAATTAGATGGATATGTATGCTACTGTATAGATTTTTGAAAGGAAGAATACAATTAGCACTCATACAAAAAAAAAATAGTAATGCACAAAAGAGGAGCAACATGACACAACTATTTTGAGGTAAGTACCAAAATTCTTCCAACATAATCAATATATAGCTAATTATAAATTATTCCCAGGAGAAGAAGTCATGAACGGACCCATACACATTAAGTGATTAATTACTCATATAAAATCAATAAGATCTTAATCAAGGCAATAATCGAGATGAAACTAAAGCTCGAGGCCACAAACAAACATTCTTCGACTAAACATAAAGGAGAATAGAAGATTCTATCAGTAACATTAGTTCATTCGGAATACAAGTTCTCAATTCTAATATAGCTAATAGAGACAGACATGAAATAAGAAAAAAATCAACAATATATTGTTCATCCTAACATGCTACTAAAACAATATATAACTAAGCAAATAAGTATCAACATGAGAAATTAAAATATCACTAGGATGTTACAAATCATATAAGAAGTTGATATAAAGGAGGAATTCATCCTTGTTGTATTGGGCTGTTATAAGGGTTCAAAAGATGGATTTATTATATAGCCAATTTGTGTTTAGATTTTGGCCAACCGATTGCAATTTTAACCGAATTAAATGGCTTATTGCATTACAACTTTAACCAGAGGAATTTAAAGAGTAGCTAAATTGATCTAATTAGTAAATTCGGCTAAAAATTAAATAAGATGAATTAATATTAATTAACTAACGAGCTTCTTAATCTAAACAAAATGAAATAATTAGCCTAACTATAAACTAATTAACTCAAAATATAAACTATTAATTAAACTAAACTAATTAATATATATTTAACTAAAAATAATTTTTTTTGAGATGATTTTTGAATATTTGTAAGAGGTAGTAATTAAATACATAATTATATAGAACTACATGTATTATTTAAAAATTATAAAAATGACAAAATTACTTTAAAACTTTAAATTATCATAAAATTAATTGTTTCATTTTTTTTAAATTGAAGAAACTCGATAATTAATTTATATTGCAGAGGACTAAAATTTGGTGTCAATAATACCACCAAATGGAAGGTATTAGTTATACACTCTATAATCAGAGTTGTATCCAGAATCTCGAGATGACCGGTGCACTATTACAAAAATATCGATCTAAGATATAAACTTGATCAGTTCGACATTTAGGTTTTTATTACTGAAAACCGTTAAAACTTTAATATTATAGGTCAAAATTAATTCTTATATATATATATGAATTAATTAAATGCCAAAAGTGCTACCAATAACCACTTGGAGAGGTGTTATCTAATTTTAGAAAGAAAAATAAAACAAGATACATATATAATTTAAATTTCTAACCTCACGTAGAGACGCACCCAGTCATCATTGCATTCTATGATACTCTGAGTGTTAGT
The DNA here is from genome assembly GCA_036250405.1 of Solanum raphanifolium. Lineage (NCBI taxonomy): Eukaryota > Viridiplantae > Streptophyta > Magnoliopsida > Solanales > Solanaceae > Solanum > Solanum raphanifolium. The sequence continues at coordinate 8,023 of JAJOOE010012660.1, read as the reverse complement.
TCACACATCTATATTTTAATATACTTTTAAAAATATAACACTACTACATATGATCTCGGGAGGGGATCATGGGCTCACGTGAATCCGGTGACCCCCCCCCCCCGGATACGCCCCTGCCTATAAACCATGTAGAGTGTATAACTAATACATGTATTAGGTATACATAAGGTCCAAAATTCCTACAAAACATAATACTAAATAATATCATACATAATACATGAACTATTTCTCCTAATACACTCAACCAAACGACCCCTTAAACCATTGACATGTCCACACAGTGGCGGATCTATGAAGGGTTGTGGGGGTGCCACGCCACCCCCGAACTTCGACGGAAACTCTATATATACATAGGTATATATATATTATATTTATATAAATATAAAGCGTGCCACCCACAGAACAAAATTGGCTTGTGGTGCCACGGTAGGAGGGCAACTTTAGAAGGTTGAGGTTGCGGGTTCGAATCCCATTTGGCACCCACGGACTCTAAATCCTGGATCCGCCATTGTGTCCACATGTGGCAATTTCAAGGGGATTCACACTACTCCATAACAAGTCAGACATTACAGCACAGCGCTTTAACCATGTCACTCAAGTGCTTACATAATAAAACAATTGTTTGGTCGATTGAGTGACTTTCTGAGTTTTATATGCATAAATTAGTGACCTTTTTTTTAATTATTATTACAAATACAAAATTTGATTTTATTAGATAATTTTAGATGGTTAAGTGAAGATGAACTCTTCTAAATCTTCTCTTTATTAGATCACTAGTAGGGCTGTTCATGGTTATGGTTATGAAACCAAATCGAACCGCAATTTGAACCAAATCAAATAAAAAACTGATATTTGTTTTAATTTGGTTAGGTTTGTTTTTAAATTTTGAAAAATCGATTGTTTTAATCGAAAAAATAAATAAAAGAAATGACTCAGTTTCGAAAAATCAATTAAACTTATGATTTAAGAGAAATCGAATTTCCAAAATAAACAGAGTCGCCACTTAATTTTTTAGTAAAATCAAGAGAAACTTAAGGTTTTCAAAAGACTCGAATAGATAAAATCAATTGAAAAAGGGTTCAAGTTCAATGTACATTCCGAGAAGGTGTTAGGCCCTCGGAATGTCCGCTAACTTGCGGTTGACCGCCGATTTGACTAAAAATGACTTTGACTAATTTTTAAAACTTTAACTAAGTAAAAGAACTCATTTTATTTATTTATTTACTTATTACTATTATTTTTTCTAATTAATTACTTTTGAGGGGAAATAAACTAAAGGGAATCATTCGAAAGGGAAGTAACTTAAGTGTTGACAAGACTAAAGTTAAAATAGAGCTGAGTAAATATATATATATATATATATAAGAAAAATAAATATTTTAACTTTGAATATAAAGAGAAACGACTATCTTCGGGAAATTAATTAAGTTAAACCCAAAGTGTTAGTCAATAACAAATAAAGAGCAAATGAAGGAAATATCAAATTTGGGCCTTTGGCCCAAATTCCCAAATCTTGAACCTGTCCTAAGTCTAAAGTTGCCAGAATGATGGGTTTTGGCCCATTTTTTCTCACTTCAATTTTTCTGATTTGTCTCATTGGGCTTTGGCCCATTTTCCTGCCATCTAGGCCTGCTGGAAATGGCTTAAGGCTTTTGGGCCTATTTGCCTTTAGAAAATCCGCGTATACGTTTTATGTATACCCCGTATAAGGACCGTATTTTGGGTCCGTATTTCTGCATTACTCATGCACATGAGCTTTTAACCTGTATTTTATCATCAGACTTGTATTCTTGTATTTTTTGCCACCTGTAAATCATATTTACGGCTATATATCAGCGTATACAGCAGGTATATCACAACCTATTTTCAGCTTTCCAGGACCTGTATTCTGCTTTCGGAACCTGTATTTCAGTATTCTGTTGATAGGCTCTATAAGAAAATTGAGCCTCCATGGCTCAATTTGGAAAATGCAAAGAGAGGAGTGATGGAGTCCAAGATGAACTCGATCCGAATTCCATGTGAGAAAAGAAAACAAGATTAGCACACAACATATACTTATACGAAATACACAAGTAACAATTGAAATGAAGTAATAATAGAAGGAACATCAAGTTTATGGAAGAATAAAAATGCACTGCCAAGCATATTTTTTTTTTAAAAAAAAAAACATAAAAATGAAAGTTAACAGAGAGCATTAAAGCCATCAATTCCCATGGACTGGTCTTAATAAGAACATATATTACAACAAGTTAACGAGCTTGAAATCTAAGGAGGTTACATACTATCGATCCAAATCATGCATATGTCAGGCAATAGTTTTTAGATTCGATTTCAATATCATATTGCCAAAATTTCATCCAAAGCTAAATAAGAATCGCTACGAACAAGCTACATCAGCATTATGAAGAATTCAAGAATAAAAGACTACTCAAAGATTAGATTGCAAGAGATGATACGATAAGCATCGAGATACGCCAAAGTATTGAATCGATTTTGCAACAAGTACTGACAATCTTCGAGATGGCTCACTGACAACTAAAAAGAAACTTGATAATTCAATAAGTTTGGCTTTATAAAATAACTACCAACAACATAAACCCAACGCATTCAACCTTAAGCAAGAATTGAAACGCAAAAGAGAAGCAAATAAAGTCGAATCGAAAACTCAAAATTGAGCGACATAATGAGATTAACAGAGAAATAAAAGACATTAGCGGATAGGAGTTGACTCGACACCAAATGGAATCACCAAGACCAAAAGATCATTTGAAGAGACAAACTACTGATTTGCAGCCAACAATAAGTCAGAATATTTTCAAAATTCTAACATTCGAATGACTCGCAACAATCAGTCCTCAAATCAGTTGATCAGAAATATTACAACACCACACCATAAACTATGCAACTATCAGCTCACGACGAAAGAAGCTAAAATCAGAAACTAAATATTTCCTTTTCGGGGCAGCAAACGGGACAGTAGCGAGCTCGGAAGAACAACGACTTCTCACACAATCTTGAAAAACTTGAGCAATAAACCAGAATATCCGAACCGACTTCGAATAAAGACTCTTTCAGAACCAAAAAAAAACAACTAGAATGTATTCTGAATTTCTCAGGTGTAAAATCAATTGCTCAAGAAAAAACTCCAACTTTTTTTTCCCTAACTTTTTTCCAATATTTTTATCCAACCCCACACAATGAAGAAGAGGGGGAATTTATAGGGGGAAACTAGTGTTCGAAATCTGGGGGCAAAGGTGAGAATTCAGATAGGATGGAGGCCCATTCAAAATTCAAAACTCCCAATCCTTTCACCATTAAAGGGAAACGCCCCTTCTCTGAATATTTCGCCCAATTCCAAAAGAGGAAAGGGCGAATCGACGCCTCAGATCAACTCCAATGTCCTTGGCAAACAAGGTGGCTCCATCTCAAGGTCACAAGGACGAAAGCTTGGACTTCTTTACTGCTGTGACTGCGAATTGAGAGGGACAGGAGGAAGGAGACAAAATTTGCAATGTACTGTTTTCTGCGTTCCTCGCTGCTTTTTCGTCTATCGACGTGAGATGAAATTGTTTGCTCGCTATTGTGTTGAATTGATTGTTGGAATATTCTGTGAAGATGTCGTGTTCTTGGCGTTGCTTTTCATTTGCTGCTGTGTGTGTTGCGTTGTGAACGTTGGAGTTGTTGTCATTTTTCTAGGAATTCTATGTTGTTCTGGGTTCTTTTGAGAATTGGAGTGGAATTGAGTGGGCTGGGTCGTCTGGGTATGCTTTGGTATTGCTGATGTATAGTTGTAATGGGTTGCTGGTATGTATGTGTATTGGGTTTAGTGAGTATTGAATTTGGGCTGCTGGAAATGCAAAATATTAAGGCCCAAACAATTGCATTACAAAATCTAGCCGTTTTGAACTTAATTAGGATAGATTCGGCTAGTAATTAAATACTATGAATTGATATTAATTAGTTAACAAACTTCTTAATTTTAACAACATAAAATAATTAACTTAATTATAAACAAATTAATTTAAAAATATAAACTTATTACTTGAACCAAATTAATTAACAAAATTTTGACTAAAACTAAAATCTTTTTAGACGGTTTTCAAATATTCATAAAATATACTAATTATATTATTTAAAAGTTATAAAACAAAGTAACAAAACTACTTGAAATAACTTGCAACCCATTTTTTTGAAATTTTTATAAAAGTAATATTTTAAATCATTTGAAATCTAAGAAGCTCGAAAATTAATCGTTATCGGGGAGGGTCAAAATTGGGTGTCAACACCGTTACTATTTGGTTTGGTTTTGATTTTACTAAAATTTAACCAAAAAAACAACCAAACCAAACCGAGAAGTTATATGTATAAATTTTATAATTATTTATAAATAAACTATATGCATTTTGATAGTTTAATTAACTTAAGTCTTTAATTTTACTATTTTCTGAAGCCTAACACTTAAATTTTAGCCCAACTATTAAAACCTTAAGTCTAAATCCCTCAGTATTCATTACTTTAAGGATCACACTTTCTCTGTTCTTTATAAATTTTCTAACGTAGTATTGAATAATTTAAAGCTCAAGCTAAAGAAGATGGTAATTGATTAGTTTTGATTATGAAATATTGGTTGTTTTTTTAGAAGTAATTTCTCAATATTTTAAGGTGTAATTTTATTGAAAAGTCTATTGATAAGATGTTGAGATCTCCAGAATATTGAATCAACTTTATGCTATTGACAATAAGTTTTTTAGTTTCTGAAACTTGGTACATTGGATGAATCACTTTGTTCGTGCAATAGTTTTTTCGTGAGTTATTCATGTACTAAGTGTTTGTGTCTATCGAGATGCATATGTCCTCAACAAACTTATTACTTTCTAACCGGAAAAAAAAACCCAAAAAATCGAACCAAACCAACGGTTATTTTTTTGGTTTGATTTTAGAAATTTAAAAAGCGATTAAGTTGATTTGGTTTTGATTTTAACTAATAATCGATCCAAACCGAACCATGAACACCCCTCATCAGATGATATTGAAGATATGTTATCTATGAAATTATGGCTATAACCACAATTTGTTCATAGATGCTACATCTCAAAGTAGTCAGTTAAGAAGTTAAGTTTCCATTAGTTAGTTATTTGTTTTTTTGAATTAGTTATTTAGTTACAAGTACAACTCATCTTATCTACTTAGATTACAATATATATATATAAGGATATTTCTCCCTTTGTACACACAAGATTATCAATAAAATCTATCTCTTCTATTTCTTCTAACCTTCTTCATTCTTCATTTCTTCATAAATTCATCAATAGTGAACTGATAAACGTTGGATGAAACACTTTTATAGGTTCTCACTTAATTCTCTTCGATGAGTGAATTGGATTGAACCTCTTTATTTTATATATTGACACTTTAAATCATCCGCAACAATAATTTGTTTGTATATACAATAATATTGTATACCTACCTATCTTTTCTTACACATAAAGAAAAAATTAATGGTTGAGATGAAACGAATATTTGAGGCTAATTTTGTCAATAATTTCTTGCAATTTGTAGAGTGTACATAAGACAATCGAATTAAAGGTAAACAAGAAGAAGACAAATATAAAGAAGTCATGCTTTAAATGTATTATATGAATGGAATTTATTTATAAAATAATTGCACCATGTGGACCGACCATATCCCAAATTAGAACTGAATATTTTAGAGCACATCACTTTGTTGTATATTTGGAAGACATTTAGCTTTTGGGAGTGGGGGTAGTTTCTAATGTCCCTTCTAAATCTTGAGGGGCCTTATTATTAAAAATTAATTATTGGAATTAATTATTCACCTCAACTTTGATATACATCTATATTGAATTTATCTAAATTTTTTATTATTTGACACCTGGCTTAGTTCAATTTTTATATTTTAATTTTGGAGAAGAACTAATCTCTCTTTACTAATAACTTCCAACGAAACATCGATATATTAATGCTATAAATATAAAAGTTTCTACCAGCTACATTTTCAATATATTATTAGTTACTTATAACTAATAATACATTAAAAGTCAAATAATGTTACATAAAATATGACAGATGAAATAGTTAATTTTATTTCTCTCAGTAAAGGAGAGAAGCAAAGATAACACAACATATTGAAACTTATCATGTATTATGAATTGTGTTCCCAAAAATATATCAATTGAAATTAAATTATAAAATAAAACAATTTAACACATGATGAGTAGTTCTTTGAGGACATTAGTATGACTATATATAACACGGTAAAAGTTGAAGTTTTTAGGTTTGGAATGAATATTAATATACTTACATTTTATTTATTTTCTTCAAAAATGAAGATGGAGGGAAGATTTGTTTAGTTTTACTATTGCTTAATGCTAATGATTCTTGTATCCAACTGTTCTCAAGTTTGAAAATATTGAAAAAAAGTAAATTGTTTGTTAATATGGGGACGATCTGTACAATATGAGCTACCCTAGTATATGTATTGATAATTTTTAATTTGATTATTATTACTTGAAATTACTATTTCAAAGATGAAATTCTTAAAGTTCAAATCTTTGGATCTTTATTTGCATTAATGTGCAAGAAAATGGAAAGACATTATCACATAGACATATACTTTCTCCGTTTCAATTTGTTTGCCTTACTTTCATTTTAGTCCGGTTAAAAAATTCTCTTTTTCCCTTTTTGGCAACTCTTCTATTTTCAACAGGAACCGTTTAAAATCACAAGATTAAAAAACATTTCGATATATTCAACATATCTTTACTTTAAGATGATAAGATTCAAAAATATGTTCTTTTTAGTTTCTTATCAAGTCAAAATTAGACAGACAAATTAAAACAGAAAAACTATATATATATATATATATATATATATATATATATCACAAGACAGCCCTCCAATTAGAATAATCATGCACCTCTAAACTCCAATCATAATTATCAGACGTAAAGTCGAGCAAATCTTGATTGATTGGAAAAGGATTGCGTGGAGATTAATGGTAAAAAGAAATCCAATTTTATAGAGGGTACTAAATTATGCCTAGATCGATTTGATGACATTAATAAACCCAATTTTTCGACAATTATAATGATGCTTTTATAATTAGCTTATAAGAAATGCAAATATATAGTCAACTTATTCACATGCTTGCACATACTGGGATCCACAGTACATCACAGGAATTTAGTATCTTTTTATTCTTATAATATTAGATATAGGAGTCTCTGCTAATACGGGCTCAATATGTTTTATTTTTTATTTCAATTTATTTGGCATAAAATTAGCACGGGCTCAATATGTGTTATTTTTTTATTTTAATTTATGTGACATAAAATTAAGAAAGTCAATCAAATTTTAATATTAATTTTGAATATTTTAAATTATTAATTATTGTAACTTTTTACGTCTTTTGAAATTTTAAATTGCTAATTATTACTCTATGATTCGTAATACGTTTTACGCAATTTGCAAATAATAAAGGTTATTTCTTCTTTCTCAATTTATGTGGCACTAATAAAATTTCGAGATTCATGTCTTTGGAAATTTTTTAGTTGTTAAATATTGTAATTTATAGTATTTTTTATGTAATTTTCAAATAATATGTATTACTCCATTTGTCCCGATTTATGCGTCAACGATAAAATTTGAAGAGTTAATCAAATTTTTTATATGTTTTATATTTTTTGAATATTTTAAGTTATTAATTATCCTGATTTATAATATTTTATAAAGTTTATTTAATAGTAAATGATTAAAAATTAAAACGAATTTATCACATGAAAATTACCAAAGCATCCTTCAATACATTGATGATGTTATCAAATGAAAATTAATGGGCCCCACTTTTATGTTTTAAAAAAAAGGCATATTGGAAGGATATTTTTGGCCAAAGTAGAAATAGTATAAGCATAAAACATTAAAGTACAATAACATCAAATTTAGTTTATATATATATATTGAATATTTATTTTTATATATATAAACTTCACATAAAATTTAGTTA
>JAJOOE010012659.1:0-25582 GCA_036250405.1 Solanum raphanifolium | reverse complement strand
ATAATCTTTATTGAACCATTCAGAATTCTAAGTTTCAAACTTGAAATAATATATTAAAAGATAAAAACTATGAAAAAGTATAAGAAATATTTTAAAATTATATCAAAGTAAATATTTTTATGTATAAAATAAAATTTTAAAATTATATATCTAATGTCGGTTGGTTTGGTCTCGGGTTGATTTTTTTTAGTTAAAACCAAACCAACCCAAATGTAGTCAGGTTTTTTTTCCAATACCAAACCAAGTCAAACCAACCACTAGTCGGGTTTTTCTCTCAATTTGACTCGATTTACGGTTTGGTTCGGTTTTCGATTCAATTTTGTACACCCCTACCTCACACTATAAAAGGATGAACAACATTTTCTCTCTTTACTTTGTTTGAAGATATATATAGATTGCCATAGGAATTTATTTATTTTTTGTTTCTATTTCAATAATCTTTTAATATTTTTATTTTTCTTAAGGCAAAATAGAAGCCCGTCGAGAAGAATTTGACATTGGAAAGAAGTTCTAGCAGTAAAATTACAATAGAGAAGAAGCCAAGCCTGAAAGAAATTTTTGATAAAAGACTTTGGCACCTGAATCAAATATAACATAAAATATCTATTTAATCAAATGTTTAAACAAATGCATAATGATATTCGGATTTCAAATCGGATTTCAAACAAAGCAACAAAAAATGTAAATTACCTAAGCACATTCTTTCTAAAGGGACAAAAACAGTTACCAAGTTTGCGAGGTCTTGAATTTGTTAGTGAATTTTAAGTTATATTGAGAATAGGTCATTAGGATTTGAGTGTCATTTAATATGTGAAATTGAATCGATTATTTGATTTCTTATAATTGTTTTGATTGGGTATAATACAAAGTATAGTTTTTACCCAAAAAAGAAGAAGATATAGTTTTTTCTCTCTCTTTTATTTAACTTGACTTATTCTTGATATGGTGTTTTGCTTTATTGAAGTTCTTATTTTTTATTATTATTATTATTGTTGTTGTTGTTGTGCCAGATGATCTAGAATACTCATAAGTTTTAAAATTATTATCCTGAATTAGAAGAAATATATGCATGCATTACGCTTAACAGTTATAATTCTGATTTGTAAAATTAATATTTGTTTATTTTTTTTATAAAAGTCCTTTTATATAAAACTATCCACTAATGAAAAGAATAGTTTTATAACTCCTCAGTCATCATTATACTGCTATATAAACTGTGTTGATAACCTTTTATCTTATCAGTAGTTATTATAAACTAAATAAAAAATAAAAAATCACAAAATGAATAATTACAATAATTACGTCACATTAAATATATATTTTTAATAGTTAACATCATTTTTCGTCTTTATTTAGTAAATTTATAATTGCTTATTGATTATTTTATAAAAATAAAACAAAATAAAAATATAACAATTATAGTGTTAAACAATAATTATACGCAGATAACTTTACGTCTCAGATATCAAATTTCAAAAGATTAAAATGTAACAATTTTAATATATATATATATATATATATTTTGGTAAAAATGTAACACAAAAATAATAATGAAGAATTTTTAACTGTTCCTATTTTCTCTCCACTTTTCTATTTTAAAATTTTAATTTTTCAAAAATATTTGGATAAGGAAAATTATCTTCAAAATCTAATCTAACCGAAGTATATAGAGTATCTATACATAAATTCTTTTGATGATTTAATTTTTCTCCATCTTATTTGTATGTGAATTTTTAATGATTTTATGTTTATTTTTTATTTTTTGCAGGATCATTGGTGCGTGAATTCACTAAATTTGAATCTTTATTTTCATTTTTCAGATATTGTTAAAAAATATTATTTATACATATTTAAAGTGTATCATTTATTGGATAATAATGTTATTTGATAACATTATTGTTCTTTTTGTTGTTGATGTTGTTGATATTATTAGAAAATGCTTACTACTAAAAGAATTTATTCACCAAAAGTTCATATGTTTTTATTCTATTTTATTCATGTGATATATCTCATAATGTGGTAAAAATCGTATACTTCTTAATATCTTTAAGTTGGTAATAGTTTGATATATCAATGTGATGTTTTCCTATATATTTTTTTTTTCATTTTTTGATAATCTAACGAGTATTATTGGTAGTATTTTACACAAATATTGCATGCATGCTAGAAATATGTATTATTTTGCAAATTTGTATAATTCTTTGTCACGATCCAACCCACCAGGCCGTGCGGGCACCTACATACTACCACCTAAGTAGGAGAACCCTCATATCCCAATAGTTAAAACATGCGGAATGCTAAATAAGCGGAAATAATTATACTAACAGAATTTTATAAAAAGAACCTTTAACTCAAATTCGTTTAAGTCTTGTAAAGTAACTAACACCCCTAAGGATCTAGTCTAAACAGGTACAAGAGCTACTAAGAGTACAACTGGACATACTAAATAAAAGACACAACTCCCACCATGCGAAAGGAAAGATAGAATTTCTTCGTCTTCACCTAATGGAACATCACCAATCCTGCATCCAGACTATGCCAAAAAGGTATAACAAGAGTAGTATCAGTATAAAACCACACGTACTGGTAGGCATCATCGGTCAACCCGATGCCCACCACATAACATAAGAAATCAACTAGAAAGAACACGCAATAAACCACTCGCTTCTCCACCTTCACCCTCTCTTGAATACCTCAGGATTACACTAGTACCCTCACTACTAACCATCTTCTCAGACCACCTATTTACCAGGTTCTTGATCATATCCTAACCATTCTAACGCATAGAAAGTCCACAATACAACTACAAGCATTCCGACTAACCACCCACGACATACCCTTACTTTCTCTTTTTCATTACCCAACCCTTGCCACATGGTACGTTATATCACACTTCCTAACTACTAACCACAAATCCCTTCATCCAAGGTGAAATCTATCTAAGTATTCACATCATGTACACTACCTCCACTTCTCACCCTTTCAACACGCGGACATCCCTTTACTCTCAATTATTACGACCCTTGAACCCTTGGCCTTCCCAATTCATTCAACAAGGAGATATGTAACGAGTTAAATCAACATATTAGAACAAACATATAGAGGTCATCATAATCATTTACCCTTCAGGAGAAATGCAATGTCAATACCATTAAGAACTACATACAACTTCACAATTTCAAGGTATACAATTATGTCAAGTCATTAGTCCTCTCATGGAATCCAAACCCAAATTGTTAGCATACCGGAATGTGGTATCCGATCCAATGATTATGCCGGAACGTGGCAACCAATCCCATATTTATGCCGAAACGTGGCAATCGATCTAAGTTAGTGTGTTGGAACACAATACCCGATCAATTCAACAAGCCACAATCACCAAGTGTATTCTCATAATCATACAATAAAGTCATGATTCATGGCATTCATCATTCATCTATCTTCATTTACAACAAGTGTGATCAATAATGCAACACTTGCATACCTACATGTATCATAGTGAAGCAAGCATAAACATACATCACGCAATCATAGAATCACAACCATCACCTACAAGTATACACTGACATACATCACCTAACAATAATTCGACCATACTCAGCCCTAGTTCATCATCTAAGGCTTCTTCCTATGATTTAATCATCTTTTGTTCGGTGTACGAAGGCCTACGCATGAATCCTACCATTGATTATCATTATACTACACAGTGGACACAGATTTATAATTACTCAATTAATAAAACCTAGTCTACTTGGGAGCCAAGCAGCTGCACAGAGTTTTTGGCTTCGATTCTTATTTCCGGAATTCATGATGGTGATCTTGAACGGAAGTCTGTCATCCACCGCGCTCCTTACGCTAGAAATTTCCTTCTCCTTCCTTCCCAAGCTTAGAGCAGGTTTTTGGGGGGTTTCTAGGGTGGTTTACGTCTAAATTAGGTATTTTTAGAAGAAGGAGAAAATAAGATTTCGCGTTATTCACATTCTGTCTCACCTATCCCGCTCTGGCGTCAGCTTACCCCGCCGTGGCGCCGCCGCCCTAGCGGGACAGTGGCCCAAAAATTTCCCAAATTTTGCTTTTCCTAAATAACGATGGTTCGGATCGTTACAATTACATACTCGTCATTTAATGAAGTGATATATCCCCTTTATTTTGCAGCAATGAGAAGGAAGAAATCTAATCAAATCAAAAGGATTCTTACATTAAGACTATTTCAATTGAGAACTCATAATTGATTTTTGAAGATTTGTGGATCTTTTAATTCTTTGTTTGAATTAAAGTGTTATGATATATTTATTGATTTTTACTTTTTATAAATATATACCACTAGATCGTATGTGTAGTGACATTTTATAAATTATAAATTACCACATACCCCCTTCAGTTTAATTTATTCATCTAATTTTTTCTTGGCACATAATTAATGAAAATAAAAAAAAAATTGAATCTAGTAATCTGAAATTGAAGATATGTAAAATTCATCAAGGTTCTCTTTTATTCTTATGTTCTTAAACATGGAAAGTGAAAATTAAAACTAAGAGTTACCAAAAAGGAAAAAAGATATTCCTTTTTAGAAGGACAAAAAATAACAAGAAAAGAAATTGAAACGAAGAAAATACTAAATAAAAACACATTTCATTCCATGATAAACATACTGAAAGATAAATTAAATCAACGATAGAATAAACATAATCATTAATATGACAAACTTAACTCTATAAGTATCAAATTAAGTGATTGAATTTTAATTAAAGCAAGAAAATTCTATTCATTGGATCCAAATGGCCTACATCGGAATCATACGAAGAATGTTCTGTAACTCTTAGAGGAGCAAATGCACTTCCAACGGTTTGATATGGAAATTCAAAACCACGCTCCTTTTTTATGCTCACTACTCTTTCAATTTCTTCATCTGCAGCTTCCAAGGCCTTGCACAGATTTTTAAGGTCAAAGGAACTGAGTTTTTCAATTGGAGGTTCTTTCCTCGATGCTTGAAGTGCTTCTCCATATTTTTTTTCTCTTTCGAGTGAAATCTCTAATCTGTTTAGCTTCCTATTGATCTCATCAGTATTTGCATTTTGATGAGCAATAATGATAGGGTTAGGAGCATCAGTATCAGTTGGAGGATTTTCCCCTAAAAATCTATTCATAATAGACTCAACGGAAGGGTGTCCACATGAATATGGTTTATTGCTAGGAGAAAAAACTACAACGACAACATCAGCACCACACAAAGTGGAGAGCTCAGTTGCCTTTTTAAAGACTCCATCGCGTCGTTTTGAGAATGTTACTTGTAAATTGCTTTGATTTGGCATCCTCGCCATTTCAACTCTTCTTCGGCCATTAGGTCTTCTCATGGCTAAGCTTCTATTTTGAGAATGTAAGAAAATGTGGTGTTGTGTTTCTCTTCTAAAGATGTATTTATAGTGATAAAATCATCATAGTATCTGTTGAAAATGAACTCAAATGACAAAAAAGTAAAAATATTTATGATGTTTCCTTATTTGGTAGATTTGAACAAAAATCATTTCATATTATTTAAATTTCTCTTTTTGGTTCATTGTATTATTAGTCAACGTGGTAAGATAGTAACTACAAACGGCATATTTTTTAGTTAGATTTATGTTATTGGATTATTGAAAAAAAATTTATTGTGTCATTCTTTTGTAACATATGTTTTAGTAAGTTAATATGTAAATTGATGATAATTTCTTAGGTAAATATTTTTTTTTATTGTGTTTGTATATTTTCTAAATTTGCTCTTGTTCAATTATGTATATTTCATAATAAAGTCATGCTTAATAAAGGCATTCCAGTATTATTAACAATATGAAAATACTTACTGTCTAACTCATATGTAACAAATAAAAAAATTTAAGCACCTCCATTTAAAATTTTAAGTTATGTGTGTTCTAGAGCGTTGTTATATACTTGTAACTTATGACAAGTGAAAGAATATAGTAATAGAAAATTCTAATGCAATTTAACTTGTATAAACAACTTTAGAATATTCTCGAGCACTTTATAATTCATTTTAAATTCATAATATGATACAACAAATTTTGTGTCTTTTTTTATTACCCAACCATCTGATATTTGAACATTATATGATGCATTATGAAATAATACATAATAACCATCCAAAAGAGTATAAATTTCAATTTTTGTATATACTTCATTTTCATAATATCATATATCTAACTTTGCGACTTGAAATCACTTTAGTGAAACTCATCCATATCTCTTTTTCATTATTTTTTTGTCATTTATTTGTGTAGGTTACTAACTTTTTTCAGTGACGCTTCTTCTTTTTATCTGTAGATATCTATATGTTAAACAATTTATATTACTTTCATAACATGTTTCTTTCATTAATAATTTCTACATGTAAAAGAAATATACACACAAAACTTTACACATCGAAAAATCTAGAGAGACTATTTTTACTTGAGCAATTACCTCTTTAAGAGGCCCTTTCAAGAACTTATCACAACCTAGAGAGAGAATTGTTACTTTAGCATTGAATTAGATATTTTTGGAGTAGTATTGAGCACCGATATGGGGAAGATTTCTTTCACGACCCAGACCATTGTGATTGACACCCACACTAATCCTCCGGTGGGAGAACCATTAATACTAATTAGCTAACCAAGTAAATCAAATACTAAGGCATTTAAGTTAAGGAAGGAAGTTAAATGCTAAGGAAAGAAAAATAGGGAGTTCCCATAAACTCCAAAACAAAAGTCTAACAACTAAACAAATGTGGAAAATACGCCTAGAACATGAAAGTCAATGTACCAAAACATCTAAAGTTCAACCATAAGTCTAAACAAGTAGGGATACAACCCCAAACTAAATATAAGACTAACTAAAGAACTAGTCTAAGTCCGAAATGTGTCATAGACTGAAAGAGAACTCATGGCAGCCCGGAAGAACTGACTCACCCTTGAATTCGAACGATCACTGATCTTCTAAGTGAGGTATGTCAATAGCTGCCAGAAGATGCCATGTACTTAACAAAGAAAGAGCAAGTGCAGTATCAGTTCACAACCACAGTAGGATCACGCGGCTATCCCAATAAGTGCAACATACATAAGTCATTACAACAATATAATAACATGTATACACTGAATATATACTATATCAACAACATTAAGAACAACAGAGCATTTCACATAATTCTCAATTATATAGTTATGTCAAGTCAATAGTCCTCTCATGGAACCCAAACCCAAACTGTTAGCATACCGGAACGTGGTACCCGATCCAATGATTATGCCTGAACGTGGCAATCGATCCCATAATTATACCGGAACGTGGCAACCGATCCAAGTTAGTATGTCAGAACGCAACACCCGATCCATTCAACAATCCACAATCACAATCACAAAGTACATTCTTATAATCATACAATCAAGTCATGATTCATGTCATTCATCATTCATCTATCTTCATTTACAATTAGTATGATCAATAATGCAACATTCACATACATACAAGTATTATAATTAAGCAAGAACAAACATACATCACACAATATGAAATCACAACCATCACCTACCTCGAAACAAGCTTGAATCCTCAAAGAAACTTGATTCTTCCCTTTCCGGATTCGTTTCGCTTGTTCTTGGTCTACAAACAATCAATACAATACGAGAATCAATAAACAATGTTTAATTACCCGAATTACCAATAATTCTATCAACCCTAGATCAAACCCATGATCCTCATACATAGATTCGGGCTTTTTCCACCAAAATTTCCAGATCAAAACCCTCTCCCATAGAAAATTATCCATTAGATTATGTTCTATGGATTGAAAAATGGATTCGAAGAGTGAAAATCTTACCTTTAGCCTTAAGAATGGTGGAAAACTGTCAATCCCTGGGTTCGTTCCTTAGATCTCAAGTTTGAAAATAGCAGAATAAAATGATTTTGGGGTTTATTTTCGACTTTAAGTCGCGATTGTCCCGTCAAAGCGGTACTCACCCCGCTACATCGACCCTGCCCTGGCGGGAATAATCCTGCCTTAGCGGCTTGCACGGGACCAGTGAGTCGATTTAAGAATTCCAAACTCCTATTTCACAACACACCTTTAGCCAACGACACTTAGAAACTACCCGTTCACGCTAAGATCAATTACGGGAGTTCTACTCGCCTGAATTCAATTCCGTAAAGTTGTACGGGTTTCTTAACGTCTTATCTATCCAGTCATATGATCAAATTCATAATTAGATCGTCCAATTGTTACCAGATTCCCTAGAATTTAATGACACCAATTTTATCCAAATCTAGACTAGGTTGGGAAATTCCAAGTTACTACGAAAAAGTTTTCCGGCCCAATATTTTTCCCGTTGGCTTTTTTATAATGATGGAAACAGGTCGTTACAATAGATACTAATGTACCCATCATTCGTCCCCGAGTGACCAACTTAGGAAAAACAGGCTAAAGAAAGAATGGAGTAGTACCTGAATCGACGAACAACTGCAAATACTTGTCTCGCATGTCCTTCTCGGTTTCCCAAGTAGCTTTCTCAATTGGATGATGCTTCCATTGAACTTTCACGGACTTAATCTCCTTGGTCCTCACCTTACGTACATCAGGATCAAGAATGGCAATCAGTTCTTCCTCATATTGGAGGTCTTAGTCTAACACAATTGAATCCCACTTTATGATGTGATCCTCGTCACTATGATATCTCTTCAACATTGACACATGAAATATTGGATAAACTCAAGATAGATTAAGTGGTAAAGCTAATCTATAAGCTACTAGCCCTACACATTCAAGAACCACAAAGGACCAATGTATGACGGACTTAGCTTGCCTTTTTTGCCAAATGTCATCACCCCTTTCATGGGTGATACCTTAAGAAGAACATTCTCACCAGTCTGAAATGTCATGTCTCTTACCTTATGGTCTGCATACTTCTTCTGCCTATTCTGTGCTGCTAAAAGCTTAGCTTGAATACTCCCCACCTTATCTTGAGCATCCTTCACTAAATCAATCCCCAAGGGTTTCATATATCCAGCCTCAAACCATCCTATGAGTGATCTACATCCCCTCCCATAAAGTACCTTAAATTGTGCCATATCTATGCTGGAGTGGTAACTATTGTTATAGGAGAACTCACACAAAGGTAAAAACTTATCACAAAGCCCTCCAAAATCAATCACACATGCCCTCAACATGTCTTCTAACACTTGAATAGTCTTGTCTAACTGTCCGTCCGTCTGTCGATGGAAGGTTGTACTAAAAGTGAGTTGTGTGCCCAATTCATCATGTAATTTCCTCCAAAACTTGGATGTGAATTGGGTACCACGGTCTGAGATGATAGAGAGGGGCACCCCATGCAACCTCACTATCTCTTTCACATAAACTTTAGCCAATTGTTAAGCATTATAATCTATTCTTACCAGAATAAAATGGGCTTACTTAGTCAATCTGTCAACCACTACCCAAATAGAATCAAACTTCCCCAAAGTCTTGGAAAGACCAACCACAAAATCCATGGCTATCATTTCCCACTTCCATTCCGGAATTGACATTCTCTAAGGCAAACCTGCAGGCCTTTGGTGCTCATACTTTACTTGTTGACAATTTTGACACATAGCCACAAACTCCGCTATATCCTTCTTCATGCCCGGCACCAATAAATTCGCTTCAAATCTCGATACATCTTTGTCAGACCGCCGTGATTGGTACTCACACTAACCCTCCGGTGGGAGAACCATTACTACAACCCAAATCTAACAACTTAACCAAATACTACGCATTTAAAGATATGGAAGCAGGTTTAAATGACAATAAAAATGGAGTCCACATAAACTCCAAAGGTTTAAACAATTAACTAACCAAACTAATGCGTAAATTCAACCCCTAGGTTCATTGATCACATTTTACCAAAATGAGTCTAGTAGAGTCTTGCGGAACGGTACGAAGACGTCCGTACTTTTATTCGAGAGGCTATAGGACTTTAGGAAAAACTCACTTCTTTCTACTCCTTCGTGATATGACTTGAATCCAATTGGTATCTGGGTGATACAAATTGGTATCTTTCCTCATTCACTCTGTGGTCCGAACTAGAGCAACAAAGTGGTAACACCATCATTAGCAAGAGAGGATGTGTATAGACTACCGACAGTTGAATGAGATCACCATTCGGAGCATTATCTGTTTTATTTGAAAATATAATTTAGATTGGTTTTAGAGTCGCCACTTAATTTTTAAAGTGAAATTAAGAAAACTATTGTTTTCAAAAGACTAAAACAGAAAATCTAATGAAAATATTTAAAGGGGGGTTCGAGGTTCCTATTAATATTCTAGGAAGGTTTTTTAAAGCACCTAGAATATCCACTAATGCGGTTATCCGACAATTAATTTATTTGGCTAAAAATCGTTTAACTTAATTTGACTTAAATTGAACAATTTTAGAATCGTTTTATAGAGGGAAAAAGGGGGGAGATATGGGAATACTATCTAAGTGAGATAATTTGCAACATTTATTCTTTAAGTCTTATTAAACAATGACTGATTTAGTTAAATTGTTAAATCGAAATGGGCGTCTTTCAGGGATTTGAATTTTTCGACCTTAAGACTAGCGGCAAATATTAACAACACACAAACACAATAAAATAAAGAGGGAAAGAGACTTGGGCCCAAGTTTGGTTTTTCTGTCCGCCTGGACCAATATTTGGTCCCATTTTCGTCATCTGCACATGTCCTAAACTAACACAAAAAAAATATATTATTTGGTGCCTTAGGCCCAATTCTTCACCTGTCCTAAATTCTAGCAAGACAATAGAAATAAGTGGGCTTAGGCCCAAAAATAACAAAAATACAATTTGTTTTGGACTTAAGAGTGGGCCTTTGGCCTAATCTTTTCAATTTCTCGATCCGTCGCATATCCTTTCAACTTTGGGACCTGTTCGTTGATTTTAACGGCTGACTGACTCGAAAAGGGAATTTGAGCCTTTAATGGCTCTCCGAAATGCAAAGGGAATGATGAGTTCATAGTGAACTCAAACAAATTTTCACATGCAAGAAAGGAAGATAAAAATTAGAGTGAAAATAATTGGCAACAAGTAACACTTTGGTAACAACTGATCTTTAACATACAACAAAGAAGAGGTAAAAGCTTAAGGCATAATTACGCACATGGACAACAAAATGAAAGGAAATATTAATGACATCTAACACGCTTCCTAATAACTGAAGTCAAGCAAATCAATTGAGCATATAGACAAATTGTCATTATGAACAAAATGGACCAACATACAGTGATATCAAATTTACATCATACAGTGATATCAAAATAAATAACATAAGCGATTAGATTAGCAACAGATTTGAGAAAATAAATTCGCCCAACCCAAATGTATACATTTATTCAATAGTTAGTTAAGCATAGAGCATCATGAATATTATATGCTAAAGAATAAAGAATAAGAGAAATTATTTCTTCGAGGTAGACATAAAATCTAGGACATGAGTCAAACAACTACATAAAACTGAATGCAGCAATTTTTTTATTTTAATTATTTATTTATTTTTACTAATAATTAAAGTTCCGCTATAGAAAGTTTCAGCAGAAAACCAACACCAACTCACTCAAAATGAATATATTAAATACAAAGATATCTTCTAGCAAGTGATATATTAACAACTAATTCGGATTATAATACTTCATTTGACTAAACTAGCTCTTTCAAAAAGACATGTAGCACCAACAGTAGACCCCAGCTAAACCATGAAACTACATCAACATACAAGGAATTATACTATACCTACTTAATTTTTAAGAAGAAGAAATGCAAGTAGACAAGCCATAGAAAATACTATGCACAACAACTGGAGTATACTGATATAATAGAACACGTTAAGCTGATTCGATTATCCAGTTTCAACAGGAAGCTAAGATATGTCAATATTCAAGATGCTTCACAAATAGAGTCAAAATAAAGAGGAAAACAAAAATAAAGCCACGGAAACCCAACCGAAAACAGGCTCATCACATAACATCGAAATAGAATATAAATAAGGGAAGAGGTATTACCTTTTCCGGGCAGCGAATAGGGACAACAGTGAGCAGAAGATAGTGAGACTTCACCAACGATCTCCGGAGATCTCCGAGGATTCCGGCAAAATTTTTAGCAATTAGAAAGAAACGCTAAGAGGAAAAATAGAAGTTTTTTTTTTTTGTTCACTAAAAAAACAAAGCTCTTTTGACTCTCAATTTTCCAAAAAAAATAATCCCCTCCTTTCTCCTCTATCTCCTTTCAAGAATTTCTCCAACTAAAAATTATTATTTTTTTCAAAAAATTTCTCCCCCTTTTACAGTGAACAGGAAACGATTATATATAGAAGGGAATAACTAGGGTTCCTAATTTCGGAGGGAAAAAGGCCAAAATCCAAATAGAAAAGGGTCCAATTCAAAAATCAAACTCCCAAAAATCTTTCACCCTTTTGGGGAGACAACTTTTCCTTGCGATTTCAACCCATTCCGGAAGAGGAAAGGGGAAGAAATGCGTGCTTGCTTTTGTTGCTGTGACTGTACCAATCGAAAGGGATGTTGGAGTTGGATGTTGACGTTTGGGGGACTTTCTGGGTTTCTTCGTGAACATTGGAGGAAACGTTGGGGCTGAATGTTGTTGTTAACGTGGGGTTGGGCTGGGTTAAAGGGGAAGAAGTGGGCTGGATCGACTGCTATTGTTGCTGGAAATTAAAGTTGTATGTAATGTGTGGGTGGGTTTTGGAATAAAGGAATTAAAAAGGGAATTGGGTCGGTTAGAAAATTGGAGAATTGGTACGTTGGGAATTAAATTGGGCTGGGAATAGAAGCTGGCCCAAAATTTTGGTCTTACAATTTAGTTGAAGAATCACTAAAATTGCAATTAAGAAAATGGCCGTATGAATTTTCATCGTGGCCAATCGGAATTAAAAATCTAGCCAAATAAGTTTAATTGGTGATTCAGCTAAAAACTAAATAAAAGATGAGTTAGTAGAAATTAATTAATGAGTTTCTTAATTCTAACGATATAAAATAATCAACTTGATTACAAAGTAATTGTTTTTTTTTAAAAAAAAATACGAACTAATATTCGAAATGGCAATTATGATTTAAACTAAATTAATAATATACTTATCTAAAAATGTAAAATCTTGAGGTGATTTTTGTTTATAAGATATATTAATTATATATATAAAATATGCATATATTTATTATTTGAAATATTTAAAATATTATGAAAAGTAACTAAAATTCTTAAAAGTAACATGAAAAAATATTTGAACCTCGTAAAGCTAATTATTGCAAATTATTTAAAATCAAAGAAGCTTAAAAACTAATTCCTATCGGAGAGGGTCAAAATTGGGTGTCAACAGTATCCACAGCCTCGGATAAATGATCTTTTGACCAGTTACAGGGTGCATCAGTTTACATTTTTTTCTCTTGTACTGGGAGATCAGTAATGGTCATCTATGGAACAAACTAATTTTAGAAATTGGGCTTGTCTGTGAGTTGTAACTTGAAAACTGTGAATGTGTGTTCCTTGTTGCCTGAATTAACTGTGAATGTGGAAGTTGTATTTGCTTGGATGTGATGATATGATCATGTTCACAATAGGTGTGGGTTATGGTGTTGAATTAATGAGAATGATTGGATTGTGTGTCGTTGGATTGACTCGGGGTAAACAATGATTATCCTAGTTCAGAGGATTATCTTTAATTGCTCAGTAAAGCTGAAAACCGTTGGGAGATTTAGAAAAGAGAAAAACCCTAGAAAAATTTATTGCCTGGGTACTATTTCCGTCCAAGCCGCTGGAGCGGGATTTTTCTGCTAGCGCGAGGCAGCCAGAGCGGGACAGGGCGAGACAGAACCTCAGCCTTGTCTCTTCTATTTTTCCCAAGTCTCCTTATAGAACCCAAATTGAATTCGAACTAACCCCTGCAATCCAACTAGTGTTCAGAAATCGAGGATAGACTATAAAACCTCGTAATGAATCGAATGCTGTAAAAAACAGCAAAAAAACTAGCATCCATGTTCCTACAAACACAAAAGGTTGTATGCTAAATTTTCTAAGTGTGAATTTTGGTCGACTTTGGTTGCATTTTTGGGGCATGTAGTTTCAAAGGAAGGGGTAACGGTAGATCGCTCAAAAGATTGAAGCAGTCAGGAATTCCGTCCGACTTAGTTCTGTGACTAAAATTAAGAGTTTTGTGGGGCTCGCTAGCTACTATCGTCGCTTGTGAAGGGATTAAGGTCATATTTGCATATTCAATGTTATAAGTGACAACAGTCAAGAAGTTTTGGTAAGGGACGATTAGATAATGAACACCATTATTTGGGAAAATGCATTTAGTATTGTTGTCATAACATGTATGGGTTGTTTAGCGAATGATGAAATTAAGTTATGTCAATTGAGGTTAGAATCTATACTACGATTTCATGGATTGATTGTATATCAAGGAGGTTGCCCGTCAAGATGACATGGCTCAGTTTTATGCCTTTTCGGGAAAGACCAAGGCTGAGGTTCTGATGCAGTGGTCACAAGTACTATTATTGTTTGTGACCAGATGGCTAATCTGTTGTTTGATCCAGATTCTACTTATTCTTATGTGTCCGTACCAAAGGCCAAGGATGCCCCAAACTTGGAGCACACTGCCCCCACTTCACGGCCATCACCACGGCTCATGGGAGGCCTCGTGGAGTTTCCCTGGCCAAAGAGGAGTAGCCACCAAGTGGCCTAGCTACTGTCTCAAGGTCCACGAGAGGGACTACATCCAGTGGTCTTGACCATGGCTCGTGGATCCCCTCGTGAAGATGCCTTGGGAATTTGAGCTAGGGGCCCCAAGTAGCATAATTATTGCCTCAAGGACCATGAGAGGGACCACGACTCATGGTCTTGACCATGGCTCGTGAAGCCCCTCGTGGGAATGCCTTGGGCATGTAAGCTAAACACACCAATTGCCTCGCTACTGCCCCAACTTCACGAGTGGGACCATGGATCGTGGTCCTCACCACGACTCGTGAAGGCCCCTCGTGGTGCCTAGGCATAGTCACTTAATGAAGGTCAATTAAGTCTTTTCTTATTTTAGTCCAATTAAAGTGAGATCGTTTTGGGTAATTTTGGGGTCACTATATAAGTTGTTTTTTTTTAGTCAAAATTCCCTAAACTAAGTCATTTTTCTCAAACACCCAAATCAAACTAAAAGTTCATCTTCCTCACAATATTTCTCTTTCTAAAACTCTAATAAGAAGAAGAGTGGAATTGGAGCTAAGGTTTGGTGATTTCAAGGCTTCTTTCTCAAATTCTTTGAAGATTCTTAATCAAGGTATGGTGTCTTTTCATCTATGGGTTGCTTTCACCCATAGAGTCCCTTCAAAACTTGATTTCAAAGCTTCCAATTTCCCCAAAATCTAGGGTTTTAATCTAAGTCATGGGTTCTCTTTCAAAACGTTTTCAATGATTGATTTATAATGGATTATGATTGAATTGATGATTTATTATTGATTTATGATGAAACCCCCCCCCCCTCCCCAAGAACTCATGAATCCCTATATTACTAAATTGTGATTACATGATGTGGGTTGGTTGATTATGGAAGCATGTGAATAGATTATGTCTATATTGATTGAGTTTATTGAATCATAATACTCTCCATATATATTGTAGAAATTCTAGATGTTTGGGTTGAATATGATTCATGGTTCTTGAAGGGCAAATTATGAGGGTTTGTACATGTTTATGAGAATTGTGTATAAGCTTTTGATTCGCTTAGAGAGTGAAGATCTTATAACTATGGTGTAATTGTGGTATTGTTGAAAGATCATTTTCCCCATACCCTTACACATGACTATGCATGAAATATCTATGACTATGATAATGTTGTTGTGTTGATTGAAAGGCTATTCTCATGAACACTATGAACATGATGTGAAAGGTTTACTCACGTACTAATGATTCTAAGGTTGAAAAGCTATTCTCACCTATCGAATCTATGAGCTATCATGATACCATGTTGGTTTGAGTGCTAGGACATTCTTTCATGAACATGAACTTAAGTAAAAACTTAACATAAACTTAAAGGGAAGTATGTTTAGCATCGAATGGATATGAATATGAGATGAAAGCTTTTACGCTAGCAGTCCGGCTTCCCAATGGATTCCTTTTATGCCAGCAGTCCGGGTTCTCAAAACAGTTATCTCATGAGATGGAAACCTTCAACGCCAGAAGTCTGGATTTCTAGTAACAATCTCCTTATCACGTAACTATGTGCCCACATAGGTCTTTAACTAGTTGATCCACCTAAGCTAACAAAATAGTTCTACCTTAGGCAAGTAAGACACCTCTTTCGGTGTAAGGGCATGACACCGGATTCCATGTAGTTCACATGGTCTATGTCGGTTAAGGCTATTTCCCTACATGAAAAAAATATGAACTATGATATGAACATGAACATGAACTATACTTATGACTTCTCAAAGAGCTTTACTTAGTATGAGTAGGGGTATGAGACTTCACTTATGCATTCCACAAGTAAACTTTGAAAGGGGTTATGGTGTGGTTTCCTTATGCTATGAAGATATACGAATTTATGCATGTATGATATGGATTGTTGCTAAGAGTGACTTTACTTGCTACAAGCTATGGACATGAATGTTTCCTTGTTTATGGGTGTTTGTTATGGGTACGGTCAATGTATGATATGCATGATTATGGTGGCCTAAAAGTGGTACTTAGTATTAGATAGGATTATGAGATCTTGTCTATGCATTGCACAAGTATAGCTTAGGGTTGCTTATGAAATGGTTTGACTTATGTATTTACACTATCGTGCATAATGATTCTTAAAGTTGATAAAGAGCATGGTTTCAACTAAAGTGTCCCTTTTGGCATGTTTTAAGGATTTTATACATGACTTCCATACTTAGTGCAATTTTGTGCTAACCCATATTTTCTACATTTTCTATAAGTGTAAGGCCCGATTGTGGAGGTGTGCTTCCTTCTTGATCAAGCTTGGATTGACTATTCTTCACGCTTTCGGTGAGTCCTCATGGTTCGAGGACAAGAGTTGTTCATTTCTAGTTTGTTTCTTACATTCTCTTTTGAGACTATGTTGTAAAGGGCTGTGACCCTTATTGATACTCGATTGTATTAGATAGTTATTGAGATAATGTCTAGACTTCCTTTGATTTTATGAAAAGACTTCGATTGTAAAATTTTTAAATTCCGCATAATTTCTATTTATCTTATGTCATGATATGCTAAGGGCTTGTATGAGACCCCTTTGGGGTCAAGTACGCCGTGTTATATCTAGAGGGTACCCCTGGGCCGTGACATTATTATACGTTGTATCTCACACTAAACAAACACTTAGTTTTATTATCTTTTATTTAACAAAAATAAACAAGAACCACCAATAAATTATATCATCTTTTATTTAACAAAAGTTAATTAACAGCTTGAACAATTATATGAAATGGGATGAAGAGAAATGTGTTACTATCCAATTAATTGTTTGCATCTGATATTTTTCAACAAAGCAAAATAGAAGTCATTATTCAATAGGCAAAAGTTAAATATCTAATCAGGCTTTCACAATTATGTAAGTAGAACAATTAGCTATTTTCGCAATCTGGTAATATCATCAACAAGAATTATTATAAAATTCTAGTAGTATAAAAAAAAGAACCATAGTCGGTCTAACTGCTCATGGATCTGAGTTCTTCCAATTGTGCCTTTATTTGATCTTGAACAAGCTCTAATCTGTTTGAATAAACTTCCAATTCCAGAATCTGTTGCTTCCTCCATTTCTCATCCGTCTTCATATTGATATAAGAGCTCATTACACTGCTCCCAAATCCTAGAGGGGGTTGGACCCAATGCCATTTCGAACCCAGAATAACTCGATCCATTCAAATTGTTAAACAATTCCTTGAAAATGGGTGAGAGATAGCTCATCACTGTTTCCTCAATCAAACTAAGAATTGAAGCTGCAGCTGTGGCTGTGGCCTGGGGAGCGGCCATCGAGACGGGAGTTGGGGGAAGAATGACATTTGTTCCTCCACTAGACGAAGAAGATACAGAAGTGTAGCAAGTAGCGATAGCACCTAATCTAAAGCTCGAACTATCAGACTCAAGTCTGCTAGTCCAGTCTACAAGGAGTCAAGTCATCCGAACGACGTCGGTAGAAAGTCAAGGCTATCTAGCCCACACGAGTCATAAGTCTAAGGCAATGCTAGCGTAACCTAGAATAAGGACATCATGCTTACAGTTAAGGATGAACAAAGCATACAACACATAGCATACAAACATACAATAGCATTTAGCACATAAGCATGCAACACTACTAAACCGGTTAACATGGTACTACACCCGAATTATGGCCAATCGATCCTAACATTAGGTATCTAATCAAAGAGTATGAAACTGGTACCCACCCCCAATTCACTCCAATCGACATGTTTTTACACGATTAAGCTCAATCTAATAGAAAGGAAGCCATATCCTACCTTAAGGCCGATCGTTCGCGCTCCAAATCACTTTGCCGGAGTTTTTCCTTCCCGAACGACCTTTGAACGTTGTCACTCTATTAAATATAGGATCACAACGTTAGTATGGTTGTTTAGACACCAAAATCACAACAAACGGAGATAGATCAATTTTGGAGTCAAAACGGGAATCGTGGGACTCGCACCGAATTGTTCGAATTTCACTCCATCAAAAGACCCTAAACAGTACCCCGAACTTGTGTTCCAAAATGGAACACAATTCAAGGCTCAAAATGCAGCAAAACCCAACATGCAAGGAAAATTACATTTTAATCAACTTAAAAGAAAACATGCAGCAGTCTAAACTCAGAATTTACGAGAATCGAAAGGTGCCCAGCATTCCTTGAACACTCTACGACGTATCCACGATAATTCCCAACACGTGGGACTTCGAATCACCCAAAGCCAAGCTAAAATGAGTGAGATATGACTAAAATAAGAATGCCAAAAATAAAAGCTCGAAAAATACCATCGAAAATACGAAGCTCCCGCACTTTGAATCTCCTAATTCGGTTGAGAGATGAGAGAGTTATAAGGTTTTTAAGTTTGGAAAAGGGTTGCTGATATTTCTGCATTTTATAACAGATTTTTCTGCAATTTGTTTTCCAAAAACTTAAAAACTTCGACGGGGTGCTCCGAACTCGTTCGGAACCCCGTGCACACAAACGAGAGATGCAACCATACCAAATTCGAAATTCTTGACACAATGGCATAGTCAAAATTTCCATACGAGGTCATCATGACAAAAAGTGAGTCCCACACTTAACCGCCATTTTAAGTAAAAAACAACAAAAGGGCTCGGAAAAATATCAAAAACTTCGGGACACAAAAGAAGGGTCAATCTAAACCAAACTCGACATTCCGGAACTAACCGTGCTGACGGAATTCTCATCCGAGCGCGTTTACTTAGAATGTTGACTAAAGTCAAACTTAGGTTTAAACTTAAAGTTAAAACGCCTAATCGCACCGACTCACACTAAAAACCTCGAAAGTCATGCCAACCATGCTACTAGCCTAAAATGACCCTTCTGGAGCTGATGGAATAGTCATAATTGGATTCCGATGTCATCTTCTTGAACTTTTGATCGAAAATGATCGTTTAAGGTTCATAAGCTCCAAAAACATTAAAACTCTCACAATAACCAAACGAACGACCAGGTGACCGAACTGTCACTCCCAGCAAGTCATAAATGACTTGGGGTCGCTACAGGAACGCTCTAAACGACACAAAGAAGGCAAAACACAGAAATGACTAGGAGGGTCATTACAATATCCACTACTAAAAGGGACTTTTGTCCACGAAAGTAAGGGTCAAGAAGTACCTGAAGGCTCAAACAAGCTGGGAAACTGCTCTCGCATCTCCTGCTCAGTCTCCCAGGTAGCCTCCTCGACTGGACGATCCCTCCAACGGACGTTAACAACAGGAATGACTCTCGAGCGCAATCTCCTCACATCTCTAGCAAAAATGGCAACTGGCTCATCTACAAATGTCAAACGGTCATCCAACTCAACTACATCATACTGGAGCATATGGGACTCATCAGGAACATACCGGCACGACATCGAGACATGGAAAACCGAGTGGATGGCTAAAAATACTGGAGGTAGGGCCAACTCATAACCAACCTCCCCAACTGTACGGAGTATCTCAACAGGCCCAATGTACCTGGGGCTAAGCTTGCACCGCCTCCCAAACCTCATCACACCCTTCATGGGAGACATACGGAGGAATACCCGATCACCAACAGAAAATCTCAAAGGTCGAAGCCTCCGATCCGCATAATTATGGTGCCTACTCTGAGCCATCCTGAATCACTCTCACCTGGTCCAAAGCCTCCTGAATAAAAAAGGTACCCCGCGGCCTAGGCTCTGTGGACTCAAACCAGCCCACCGGAGAGCGACAACGCCTACCATACAAGGCCTCGAACGGGGCCATTTGAATGCTGGAATGGTAGATGTTGTTATACGCAAACTCCGCCAAAGGCAAGAACTGGTCCCAATGGCCACCAAATTCCAAAACACAAGCCCGCAGCATGTCCTCAAGGACCTGAATAGTATGCTTCGACTAACCATCAGTCTGCGGGTGGAAAGTTATGCTAAGGTCAACTCGGGTGCCCAACTCATCCTGAAAGGTCCTCTAAAAGCTAGATGTGAACTGAGAACCCCGATATGATATAATAGAAACTGGCATCCCATGAAGTTGAACCACCTCCCGAATGTAGATACGAGCCAACCTCTCGGCGCTAAATGAAGACTGAACAGGAAGGAAATGTGTTGACTTGGTCAATCGATCAACCATGACCCAAATGCTATCAACACCTCTAGAAGTCCGCGGTAGGCCAGCCATAAAATCTATAGTAATGCGATCCCACTTCCACTCCAGAATGGGTAATCTCTTAAACTCACCACTAGGCCTCAAATGCTTGGCCTTTACTTGCTGGCAGCATAAGCAACAGAAAACAAGGTCAGCTATATCTCTCCTTATGCCACTCCACCAGTAATGCTGCCTCAAATCACGATACATTTTCCTTGTGCCCGGATGGATAAAGTATCTAAACTCATGGCCCTCAGAAAGTATCAACTGTATCAAATCCCCAACTCTCGAAACACAGATGTGGTCGGCGAATCTTAACACTCCATCAGGATCTAAGGTAGCCTAACCACCATCATCCGCTAACACTCGATCTCTAAGGGCCACCAAAGCCTCATCCTTAAATTGACAACCACAGATCCTATTAAGCAAAGAAGACTGAACTCCCATATAGGCCAAGACGCGTCTAGAATCTGAGATATCCAACTGAACCATGCTATTGGCTAAGAACTGAATGTCCAAAGCCAATGGTCGCTCTTCAACATATAAGAAGTCTAGACTACCCATACTCACCGTCTTCCGGCTCAAGGCATCTACTACCACATTTGCCTTTCCCGAATGATAGAGAATAGAGAGGTCGTAGTCCTTTAGGAGCTCAATCCAACAACGCTGCCTCGAATTAAGGTCCCTTTGGCTCATGATGTACTGAAGACTCTTATGATCGGTATAGATCTCACATCAAACTCCATACAAGTAGTGCCTCCAAATCCAAGTCATGGGTAGGGTAGTTGCACTCATGGATCTTAAGCTACCTCGACGCATAAGCAATAACCCGGCCCTACTGTATCAATACACAACCCAAACCAACGTCGGATGCGTCACAATAAACCGTAAAGACTCTCGCCCTCAACTGGAAGAGTCAATATAGGAGCGGTGGTCAATAACTCCTTGAGCCTCAAAAAGCTCACCTCAACCGGGTCAGTGGTGCTGCCAAGCTAGAGAAACCCTCCACAAACTGTCTTAGTAGCCTGCTAGTTCGACGAAGATCCGAATCTCAATAACTGAGGTGGGCCTAGCCCAATCACGAATAGCCTCAATCTTCGTCGGATCTACCATAATGCCCTCATTGGACACAACATTCCCCAAGAACGCTACAGAGTCTAACTAAAACTGACACTTTGAGAACTTGGCATAAAGTCGTTGATCTCTCAAAGTCTGGAGCACAACTCTCAAATGTTACTCATAATCACCCCTACTCCGCGAGTATATCAAAATGTCATCAATGAAGACTATGACGAAGGAATCAAGATAAGGCCTGAACACGCGCGTCATCAAGTCCATAAAGGTAGCAGGGGCATTAGTCAACCCAAATGACATCACCAAGAACTCATAATGGCCATAACGGGTCCTAAATGCAGTCTTAGGGATGTTCGCTGCCCTAATCCTCAATTGGTGGTAACCAGACCTCAAATCAATCTTAGAGAACACTGAAGCTCCATGTAGCTGGTCAAATAGGTCATCAATCCTAGGCAGAGGATATCGATTCTTCACTGTCACCTTATTCAACTGCCTATAGTCAATGCACATGCGCATCGTACCGTCCTTCTTCTTAACAAAAAAAATGGAAGCGCCCTAAGGTGATACACTAGGTTTGATGAATCCCTTACCCAAGAGATCCTGAAGCTGAACACTGAGCTCATTGAGCTCTGCAGGAGCCATCCGATATGGTAGAATAGAAATAGTCCGAGTACCCGGCTCAAACTCAATCAAAAAATCAATATCACACTCTGGGGTAGGCCAGGTAGGTCGGCAGGAAACACATCTAAGAAGTCACGAACAACAGGAACTGACTCAATCGGAGGGACCTCCCTACTCACAGCACGCATATAGACCAAATATGATAAGAATCCGCTAGTCACTAGCCTCTTAGCTCGAATAAAAGAGATAACCCCAACTGGTGTGCTACCACGAGATCCCTGCCACACCATCGGAGGAATACCAGGAATGACTAAGGTAACGGTTTTAGAGAAGCAATCTAAAATAACACGATAAGAGGATGACCAGTCCATGCCCAGAATCATATCGAAATCAACCATGTCAAGCAATATAAGGTCAGCCCGGGTGTCACTCCCCTCGATAGTAACTAAGCAAGATCAAAATACCTGATCCATTACTAAAGACTCACTCACGGGGGTCAACACATGCAACGGCGCTACCAGAGGCTCAGAAATCATACTCAAGCGAGTGGCACATTAAGCAGAACATACGAAAAAGTAGAGACCAGATCAAATAAAGCCAAGGCGGGCAGCTGGCATAAAAGAATCGTACCTATGATCATATCGTCTGATGCCTCAGCCTCCGCCCTCGCTGGAGCTGCATAGAAATGGCTATGTCTGCCTCTGCCCTGACCATCAAACCTACCACCTGACCTGCCTCCTCGGGGACCACCCCGTATACCCTGTTGACCACCTCTACGGTCCTGACCCTCACCACGGCCTCTAGCTGGAGGTGCTGGTAAAGCTGGGGGAGCTGCATGAGGAGCAGGAGCAATTCGACTATGATGAGGGAAGTCCCTGGCCCAATGACCCATCTCACCACACTCATAGAAACCCTGTCGAGGGTGACTCCTAGAAGAACGGCCATCATGGCCTGAAGAACCTAATAGAAATACCTCGCGGCCCTGACTCGAACTAGCCTCGCTCTGACCACCATCTGATGCTTGAAGAGAAGCTTGTTTAGGTCTACTAGACTGACCCAGTCGAAACCATCGTCCGGTCCTGTCATGATAATCCCTAGACCTGCGGCAGGATTCACTGTAGCTGCCTTCATGCCTAGCCCTCTTCTCGTTGCCCCCTTGGGCCTCACGACGAAGATGCTTCATAGTACTCGCATGGTCAACCACGTCTAAAAAAGATCGATCCGTAGAAACCAAAGACTAGGTCTCAAGCCGAAGCTGCAATCTCAACCCACGAACAAAACACCTAACTCTCTCCTCCTCTGTAGGTAATATCATCTCGGGATGATGGAAAGCTCGTGGAACCTACTCTCGTACTCTGTCACTGACATGGAGCCCTGCTCCAACCTGCAGAACTGATCTCTGAGGCGGTCTCTGATGCTACAATGGATACACTTGGCCAAGAAGGCCTCAAAAAACTCATCCTCTGACACTAGTGGAGATCCAACTGGCCTGGTCTGCATGAACGTGCACCACCACTACCTGGCGAGCCCATCTAGCTGGTAAGCGATGAAGTCGTCCCCTCCAGACTCCACTAGACCCAAAGTGTGAAGCTTCTCACGACAAGTAGTAAGGAATTCGTGGGCATCCTCACCCACATCCCCAGAAAACCTCGGTGGTGTCAACTTGAGAAACACACCAAGCATCTTCTGGTCCTCGAGCGGCATAGGTCTATCCGATGCCAAAGGTTGTACTCCCTCAGGTGGTCTGGACTTGAGGTGCCCTCACTGTAGGCTGATCCAGCGGTACTAGTGCTGGTGTAGCTGGTGCGGGTGGCTGTTGCATACCCCCAAGCACACCCAAGAGCTGTGCAATAGCAGCCTGGAGATCTGGAGTCAAAACTCATCCGAGTGGTGGCTGGACTGGCCCCGGCCCCACCGGCGGAGCTGGTATATGAGCTGCTGGAGGGTCTGCTACTGGCTCTGGAACCTCCTCTCTCTCCTGGGATGGTGCTGCGGCCCTGCCTCGATCTCGGGGTCGGCGTCTACCCCAAGCTGGGGCTCTGTCTGCAGGCCCGAGTGCATCACCCCCGACCGTGCCACCTCGCGAGCGAGCCATCCTGCGAAAGAGTGAAACAAGTGAGATTTCAAGGAACTAATAAGACACACGTTGCACGAAAGTGAAACAAAAGAGGAAACCTTCCTAAAGATATCTTGTAGCCTCCCGAAGATAAGTTACGGACGTCTCCGCACCGATCCGCAGGACTCTACTAGATGTTAGCTCTGTACAAGTGAGACCGATGAACCTGGCTCTGATACCAACTTGTCACGACCCGATTTCTTGAGTCATGATGACACCTATTATATCGTAATTGTAGGTAAGCCAACCCGTAACCCAGAACATCAAGTAATGAGCGTAAGGGTAGAAATTAGCGAAAACAATAATCTAAACAAGGACAACAAGGCGGAAACAAACCAAAATAAATATATACAGAAATCCCTCCCAGAACCTGGAAGTCACTAGTACAGAGCTATCTAATAAAGAGTACAAGTCCTAAAAGTGGACCACACAAAGCGTGTCTCAAAAGTAACAAGACTAGCTAAAACAAAAGAAGGAGACGAAACAAACCCAAAACGCCAAGTGCTCACCCTCGTCTCCGAGTCACAGCTGCAAAAGAAGACTAGAACTAATCACCGCTGGTAACTGGTACTGAGACCTGCATCACGAAATAAATGCAGAATATAACATGAGTACCAAAACAACAGGTACTTAGTAGGCATCAAAGGCCAATTGAGCAAAAAGGGTAAAAACAATAAGAAAGGATAAAATCTAGATATAGAGAGGTCAAAGCGGATATTAAAATAAAGCACACGAGCATACCAGAAATGAACTAAGTGTAACGACTCGGAAAAAATTATAGGTTAAGCAAGAGCCTATGACTTTGTATTGACTTTATAATGAGGTTCTATGAGGGGTTTATATGTAATTTCATTTTAATTGTGTAACTCCGACAATTTAAAATGAATAAGAAGAAGCTTGAAATTG
>JAJOOE010012658.1:0-28594 GCA_036250405.1 Solanum raphanifolium | reverse complement strand
AGGTTTCAAGTTAATACTTCACATTTTAAACCATGAGCTTCAGTTTTCAATTCTCAAACATAAAGAACTCTTCAAATCATCTGAAAGTTGCTCCCACTTCAAGAATATAGATTCAATAATTTCATATGGAAGCTTGTCGATTTCCATGAAATTCCGGTGTTTCTTCCAATCTAAAAATCGCAACCATAAACTCAATCAAACTCAATGTATTTAGCTTCAAATAATTAGCAGTCATCTATGTTATCAACATGTTTCAAATTTGAAGATCCAAAATACATTCATAAACATAGACCTTAAATTGTTTTTAAAAAAAAAATAATAAGTCAGAAAGGGAGAAGAATAAAGAAAATTAGAACTAAAAATGAGTGAAGAAGAAAGAGAAAAAAACGTTTAAAAAAAAAAGATCAAAAGGTGAAATACACGTGTCAAGCGCGTGTGTTTCACCACAAGACACATATCTGGTTATGATGTTTTAAGGGGCTACTTATTTCATTTTAAAATAATTAAGAGGGGGTAATAGGACCCCCGTGAAGTATGAGTGTGTAGTTGGAAATCTGGCTATAGGTTAGGGGGGCTTTTGCCTATTTTCTCTTTATAAAATGATTCTACACTATTGAGGGTCTTACCTCTATCCTCCAAGAAATGAGTTTACTCAATCAACATCATTTGGTACCACCTAAGCAGCACTACTCAAAAAAGAAAATTATTCTCTCACAAATACCTTGCTAGGTAGTCACACCATCTTCCCCTTTTAGGAGCAAGCCTACACAAGGACTTCAATCTATCACAAGGGGAACTACAAAGCATTAACCCCAAAAAGCAACTTCCCAAAATGTTACTTCAAATTTCATAAGTCACACATATCCATAATTGGCATCACAACACAATCTTCTAAAAGTAGTTTCACATAATTTCATCTAGTCATAAACCATAATAAGCATCAACACTCACTTTTTACTCCCTCAATCCTTGAAACACTACCCATTCCAAGTAATCACATCTAGTAGACCACCGGACAAGGGAATAAAGAGAGAGATCATATGGAATTAAGCTCTATGGCACGACACAAGAGTATAAAGAAAGTGAAACTTCTATCGTCCTATAGCCTCTCACTCATAGATATATCGCGACTCACACCGATGAACAAGACTCTACTAGACGTGGCTTTCGAGATGTTGAACCTAAAAGTAATCTTTAAAACCTTATGCGTTGATACCAAGTTTGTAACGACTCGAGAGCACCCCCTAGCCGTTACATGCGTATTCGACCTCTCGGTGGTCTTATACAAGCCTTAGCATTCATTCATCGCATAGATCATAAAAATCATTAAGAATTTAAAACTTTTACTCAATAAAACCATAAGACTTCAAGAGTCATCAACATTTGAAAACATCAATACGCAAGCGGAACTACTAAGTCTCTTTAGCCAATCTTAGACAAGAACTTAAAACGTATTAAGGGACACGGCCCTTTACAAATGAAATGAAACTTAAGTGTATATTACAATGACTAAGATACTTCTAAACAAAATCCTCGAATCTGGAGGACATACCAAAGACTAGGAAAAGTGAAGCAATCCAAGCAACTCCAAAGCACAATCTCTTCCTAGTTACCACAACCTACAGTTGTAGTAAAATAGAAGAAATGGGTTAGTACAACACACGTACTAAGTAAGAAGATATGCAAAACACGCTATAAAGGACATTTGTTTGGAGTTATGCTTTCATGCCATTTTGATAAAATCTCATCAACATCAACATAATAGGCACCTTACAAGTCACAACCAACGATACAAAGTCATATGATTCACAATACCTCATAAACATACATAACCCATTTACTTTTACCTTCTTGCCTTGGACCTCCACCTTAAGTAACCCTTAAGCAATACCTTTGTGCAATGTATGGGTAACGTCCCATACCATCACCCACACTAAGGCACCACCTTAAGGTCACACAAAGTGCACTTACCATGCATACCATGCATATAAGCACATAAGCCAACAAGTCACTTCATAAAACTAGAACACTGATCGTCAAAATGTTGAATTTATGTTTTTACACTGGCGCAGATGATTTCCCCTAAGGCACCGATGGACCAAAATACCAACACTTTCATTAATTAGCCCAGTAAGACTCATTCATTAATTATCATTACTAAGACACACCAAGATCTTCCTTAAATGTCTACTTGTGGAATATCTAGATGATATCCCACTCCACCACCTATCCTAAGTAGTACACCCTTAAGAGACCCTAGTTCAATCATTCATAAATGTGGGGGAGAGCCTTAACCGACATAGACCATGGAGCTTGACATGGAATCCCGATAGTACCGTTACCGGATAAGGGATCCCCACTTGCCTAAGGTAGGGTCATTCTTTTAGCCTTTACGTGGTAGAGACTACTAGCTAGTCCTATGTGGGCACATAGTTAAGGGATATAAGGATTTCTTCTAAGTACCCACATCTAAACTAACGACGGGGCACCCATCTTAAGAGTTGCTACTAAATACTCACATATCAACTAACGAAGGAGTATCCACCCATCTTCATATCCTCTCGGTGCTAGACATTACTCCCCCACAGATTTTGGACATTCATTTCATTCATTAATTTAGGGATAAGGATTGCTACTAAGTACTGTCATCTCAACTCACGAAGGAGTACCCATCCTAGCCCAACATTCATTCATTTAGGGTTAAGGATACTAAGTATTCTCATCTCAACTCACGAAGGAATACCCATCCTAACCCACATTCATTCATTAAGAAAGCTCTTGGATTCAAAGATGAGAAAACCTTTCATCTAGGAACCCCATTCATTTAAAGGAGTACAGTAGAAGACTATCCTTACAATAGACCCAACATTCATTCATTTAGGGATACAGATTGCTACTAAGTATTGTCATCTCAAATCATGAAGGAATACCCATCCTAACCCTCTTTCATTCATTAAGGAAGCTCTTGGATTCAAAGATGAGAAAACCTTTCATCTAGGAACCCTATTCATTTAAAGGAGTACTACATGGGTCTATCCTTACAATAGATCCAACTTTCATTCATTAGCATTAACTCCCACTCTTTTCATTCATCCTCACATTCTTTCATTCATTCTTCGCTAGGTGTGAGAGTAGGTAAATATAATCTATCATAACCTCTCTTTCATTATAAGTTATTCATAGAAGACAACAACCAAGCATAACACATAAAGTCTCTACAGAAGGTCACCTTTCATTCTCTTAGATCATACACAAATTTACCTCATATCACATTACCTTCACATAATCAACATTACTCAAAACAACAATCATTCAACTTTGCCTACAAAGCCATGATCACAACATGATCATAAAGTAAACACCTCCCCACTTTCAAAGGGATCAACCACACAATTCTAACATCTACAACATATATATATATGAAGTACTAGAATCAATAATCAATTCAGAACTTCATCATCATAACAAACTGTAGGTCACAATAGCCCATTCAAGGCCAACATCCAATGTAACACAATTGACCATCAATTTTTCATAATTCAATATAGAACAATACATCAATCAATAGCACATAACAATCTACACATTAATATCACATTATTAGCTCATAATCAATAGACCCAATTTAGACCCAAAATTTAGGATTTCAAGATATGCAAGGGTTCATGGAGTTTTTTATCTTAAAATCATCAATATTAACATAAATCATCATTTAAAAAACTTTCATGCAAGAACCCAAGCTTAGAATTGAAATTGGGGTTTTTAGGGTTTTTGAAAAACATTGAAATCACTTTGATTTGGCTCTATGATTGAAAGGAGAATCAAAGATAAAATCCACATACCTTTGTGATTAATTTCCTTAGGAATTTGAAGAGAAATCAGTAGGAACCCATACTCTAGCTTGAAGCTTCATCAATGGCTTCCATGGATATCTAGAGAGAGAAATTTATTTGAGAGGGAAGGTACAATTGATAATGAGGTCTAATTCTAGATCTTGGGGTTTTAAACATTTAAAATACCCTAAAATAGGTAGAATAACCGATTATAATAATTCCCCAAAGTACCCAAACTACCCCTCGCTTAGTTGGACTTTTAAAACAAGTCAAACTACAGTTTTATTTTCGCAGATTTCGTCGGAAAACAAGTTCGCGACACAGAGGTGTTCCCCCAAGTTTCTAGAAATTAAAATCCGAGAAAGTGGAGTCCGCGATATGTTCGCGACGTAGACCAAACATTTGACCCATGGTGGAGCTAGTCCGCGACGTGGACATGCTCCCTCAAAGTAATTTTCAATCTGCCTTGGCAGCTTGCTCGGCCAAGGGTTGGGGTCCTCCTTGGGGACCCTTAGGGTGGTCCCGGGGAGTCGTACCCGAATGTTTTGACCCTAAAAACATTTATAAAGACACTAGGGTCACCTCCACTGATTTTAGACTCCAAACAACACAGAAAAACATGCAACACCCACTAGAACACTCTAGCACGCAAACAACTAGTTTTCTAACGTCTTGAACGTCTCTTTGACGTTTGACTTCAAACTCAACTAAACTGACCTATAAACTCATTTTAAAACATTTATACAATTTTATCAACTACTAACATGCATGTGAAGATCTAATTATCCTATTTCATTTTGAGGGACGTTACAATATCCCCCACTTGGGGACATTCGTCCTCGAATGACACTTCAAACATTATAGAGTAAGGTCTCTAGGACTAGCAGCCCACAACAAGCATGTAATATCAATACTACAGCACATATCAAGGAGGAAACATCAACTCCACATAAAAAACATCATTAGCAGACTTTCATGCAATTCAAGGAAGTAGGAATAACATCTACCACTCAATATGCACAAAACTTTACCATTTCTCATTTCTTTGGAGGAATTTCCTTCTCCATAGCATATCATGCTCATTACAACATTTATCGGCTGACCATACAATTTCTCCCAAAAGCATACTCATGCAATATCAAGATCACGTCAAGGCATGCTCAACTAGTCATCTCATAAATCAATTTAAGCAACTTATCAAAAACAAAAGCTCATCATTTCATATCATATAAGGAGGAACTAGCTTCTCCATACTCGTGATGCACACTACATCATTTTCATTTCCAACATGGAGGAATTACCTTCTCCAATTTTTTGGACATACTCATCATTTCATCCTAAGGCCCCATATGCAATAACTTTGAAAGCACACATAGGCATGATCAACATTTCAACTCATGAGGCAAATAAGGAAATCATTGCACAATAATCATGAGAAATATAGATCAACTACTAACCTTATCATTTAATCATAATGTCATTAAGAGGATGCATAACATAATATCCTCTAGGGCATGCATACCATAAGGACGTCATGCAACTCATAATCATATGCAAGACTCCAAAACATGAACAAGCTACTAGGAACTCTTGATTTCAAACTTGAATAAGAGTAGAAGGAATAGATAAGGATATTAACAGCCTTACTACTAAACTCATCATCCCCCACTTAGGGTAAACCCATCTAGGAGCATATTATTCCCCACTTGGGGTGAGCCAAATAAACTCTTTACCACCTCATACCCTTAAATTCTAAGGTCGGAGAAACTCAAGACTAAACCTTAAAACTCCTTTTATAAAATGATTCTACACTATTGAGGGTCTTACCTCTATCCTCCAAGAAATGAGTTTACTCAATCAACATCATTTGGTACCACCTAAGCACCACTACTCATAAAAATTTTCATCCTCTCACAATTACCTTGCTAGGTAGTCACACCATCTTCCCCTCTTAGGAGCAAGCCTACACAAGGACTTCAATCTATCACAAGGGCAACTACAAAGCATTAACCACA
Organism: Solanum raphanifolium; assembly: GCA_036250405.1. NCBI lineage: Eukaryota > Viridiplantae > Streptophyta > Magnoliopsida > Solanales > Solanaceae > Solanum > Solanum raphanifolium. The sequence continues at coordinate 22,746 of JAJOOE010012658.1, read as the reverse complement.
AAAAGCAACTTCCCAATATGATACTTCAAATCTCATAAGTCACACATAGCCATAATTGGCATCACAACACAATCTTTCAAAACTACTTTCACATAATTTCATCTAGTCATAAACCATAATAAGTATCAAAACTCAACTTTTACTCCCTCTATCCTTGAAACATCACCCCTTCCAAGTAATCACATCAAGTAGACCACCGGATAGGGGAATGAAGAGAGAGATTATATGGACTTAAGCTCTATGGCATGACACAAGAATATAAAGAAAGTGAAAATTCTATCGTCCTATAGCCTCTTGCTCATAGATGTGTCGCGACTCACACTGATGAACAAGACTCTACTAGACGTGGCTTTCGAGAGTTTGAACCTAAAAGTAATCTTTAAAATTTTATGCTTTGATACCAGGTTTGTAACGACCTGAGAGCACCGCCTAGCCGTTACATGCGTATTTGACCTCTCGGAGGTCTTATACAAGACTTAGCATTCATTCATCGCATAGATCATAAAAATCACTAAGAATTTAAAACTTTTACTCAATAAAATCATAAGACTTCAAGAGTCATCAACATTTGAAAACATCAATACGCAAGCGGAATTACTAAGTCTCTTTAGCCAATCTTAGACAAGAACTTAAAACGTACTAAGGGACACGACCCTTTACAAATGAAATGAAACTTAAGTGTCTATTACAATGACTAAGAAACTTCTAAACATATTCCTCGAATCTTTGAGGACATACCAAAGACTTGGAAGAGTGAAGCAATCGAAGCAACTCCAAAGCACAATCTCTTCCTAGTTACCATAACCTACACTTGTCGTTAAATAGAAGAAAGGGGTTAGTACAACACACGTACTAAGTATGAAGATATGCAAAACATGCTAAAAAGGACATTTGTTTGGCAGTTATGCTTTCATGACATTTTTATAAAATCTCATGAAAATCAACATAATAGGCACCTTACAAGTCACAACCAACGATACAAAGTCATATGCTTCACAATACCTCAAAAACATATATAACCCATTTACCTTTACCTTCTTGCCTTGGACCTCCACCTTAAGTAACCCTTAAGCGATACCTTTGTGCAATGTATGGGAAAACGTCCCATACCATCACCCACATTAAGGCACCACCTTAAGGTCACACAAAGTGCACTTACCATGCATACCTCAACCTTTATCCATTAATCACATAAGACATTTAAGCACATAAGACAACAAGTCACTTCATAAAACTAGAATACTGATCAAATGTCATCCCAAGAGTCACCTAAGTAAGACATGGTGATGCAGCCCATACTACCTCTCCATACAACACACAAGTGATCCCTAAGGCTACACAAGACAAGCTCCATTTACAACTCAACATAAATCGTTCATTCAACTTAATGCATTTATACAACTTCATGCACTAATGACATAAGATCATCACGTACATTCAATTCAACATAAGCAGTTACATTCAAGTCATTATGACTCACTTTCACATTAGCATGCTCAAACACCAAAACTTTCATTAATTAGCCCAATAAGACTCATTCATTCATTATCATTACTAAGACACACCAAGATCTCCCTTAAATGTCTACTTGTGCAATGTCTAGATGATGTCCCATTCCACCACCTATTCTAAGTAGTACACCCTTAAGAGACCCTAGTTCATTCATTCATTAATGTGGGGGAGAGCCTTAACCGACATATACCATGGAGCTTGACATGGAATCCCGGTAGTACCCTTACCGGATAAGGGATCCCCACGTGCCTAAGGTAGGGTTATTCTTTCAGCCTTTACATGGTAGAGACCACTAGCTAGTCCTCTATGGGCACATAGTTAAGGGATAGAAGGATTGCTTCTAAGTACCCACATCTCAACTAACGACGGGGCACCCATCTTTAGGGTTGCTACTAAATACTCACACCTCAATTAACGAAGGAGTATCCACCCATTTTCATGTCCTCTCGGTGCTAGACATTACTCCCCCACGGAGTTCGGACATTCATTTTATTAATTCATTTAGGGATAAGGATTGCTACTTATTACTCTCATCTCAACTCACGAAGGAGTACCCATCCTAGCCTAACATTCATTCATTTAGGGTTAAGAATTGCTACTAAGTATTCTCATCTCAACTCACGAAGGAATACCCATCCTAACCCTCATTCATTCATTAAGAAAGCTCTTGGATTCAAAGATGAGAAAACCTTCCATATAGGAACCCCATTCATTTAAAGGAGTGCAATATGACACTATCTATACAATAGACCCAATATTCATTCATTTAGGGATAAATATTGCTACTAAGTATTCTCATCTCAACTCACGAAGGAATACCCATCATAACCCTCATTCATTCATTAAGGAAGCTCTTGGATTCAAAGATGAGAAAACATTTCATCTAGGAACCCCATTCATTTGAAGGAGTACTATAAGGGATTATCCTTACAATAGACCCAACTTTCATTCATTAGCATTAACTCCCATTCTTTTCATTCATCCTCACATTCTTTCATTTATTCTTCGCTAGGTGTGAGAGTAGGTAAACATAATCTATCCTAACCTCACTTTCATTGTAAGTCATTCAAAGAAGACAACAACCAAGCATAGGACATAAAGTCTCTACACAATGTCACCTTTCATGCTCTTAGACCATACACATATTTACATCATATCACATTACGTTCACAAAATCAACATTACTCAAAACAACAATCATTCAACTTTGCCTACACGGCCATGATCACAACATGCTCATAAAGTAAACTCCTCCCCACTTTCAAAGGGATCAACCACATAATTTTAACATCTACCACTTATATATTAATTACTAGAATCAATAATCTATTCACAACTTCATCATCATCACAAACCTTAGGTCGCAATTGCCCATTCAAGGCCAACATCCAATGTAACACAAATGACCATCAATTCCTCATAATTCAGTATAGAACAATACATCAATCAATATCCCATAACAATCTACACATTAATATCACATTATTAGCTCATAATCAATAGACCCACTTTAGACCCAAAATTTAGGATTTCAAGATATACAAGGGTTCATGGACCCTTAGGGTGGTCCCGAATAGTCGTCCCCGAACGTTTTGACCCTAAAAACATTTATCAAGACACTAGGGTCACCTCCACTGATTTTAGACTCCAAACAACACATAAAAACATGCAAGACACCAGAACACACTAGCACACAAACAACTAGTTTTCAAACGTCTTGAACGTCTCTTTGACGTTTGACTTCAAACTCAACTAAACTGGCCTATAGACTCATTTTCAAACATTTATACAAGTTTATCGACTACTAACACGCATGTAAAGCTCTAATTATCCTATTTCATTTTGAGGGGCGTTACACAAATAATCCAATATGAGATCTACATATTCTCCCATAAAGAGCCTCATAAGGAGCCATCTGGATACTATAATGATAACTATTGTTTTAAGCAAGCCCTATGAGAGGTAAGTGATCATCTTAATTACCTTTGAAATCAATCACACAAGCCCTCAACATATCTTCTAAAGTCTGAATCGTGCACTCTGCTTGACCATCAGTCTGAGGATGAAAAATAGTGCCTAAGTTCACCTTTGAAGCCAAACCTTTCTGGAATGACTTCCAAAATTGTGTAGTAAAATGTGCACCTCTATCTGAAATAATGGATACCGAAACTACATGAAGTCTGACTACCTCTTGAATATATAACTTAGCATAATGTTCTGCTAAATGGGTAGTCTTTACCGATAAGAAATTGGTTGATTTAGTCATTCGATCTACCTCACCCATATCGAATCATGCTGCCTGCGAGACCGTGGTAAACCTATCATGAAATCCATATTGATCATCTCCCACTTCCATTCCAAAAGATTTATATTCTGAGCCATACCATTGGGCCTCTGGTGCTCTACCTTGACTTGTTGACAATTCAGACAATTAACAACGAACTTTGCAATGCCCTTCTTCATATTACTTCACCAATAGACTTCTCTCAAGTCACGATACATTTTTGTGGAACCCGGATGGATAGAATATCTGGAGCTATGAGCTTCCTCCATGATTCTCTCTTGGAGTTCATCCACCCTTGGTACATACAATCTACCTTGATACCTTAATACACCATCTCCCGTTGTTCAAAAGCCATTACTTTTTGCTTATGAACATTTGCCTTTTTTAAGCAAAATAGGATCTTGGTGTTGTTTCTCTTTCACTTCGAACACTAATGATTATTCAGCCCCATTCATCACTACTACTCCTCATTCGTTGAAATCCATTAGTAGAACTCCTAATCATGCAAGTCTATGCACATCTTTTGCTAAGTCTTTCTTGTCTTCCTCAACATGAGAGGTACTTCCCATAGACAACATGCTTAAAGCATCTGCAACAATGTTAGCTTTACATGGGTGATAGAGAATACTCTTGTCATAATCCTTGAGTAACTCCAACCACCTCCTATGTCTAAGCTTTTTATGACTAAATACATACTGAAGACTCTTGTGATCGGTGAACACATCCACATGAACATCATAAGGATAGTGCCGCCATATTTTCAACGCGAATACTACAACAACCAACTCTAGATCATGGGTTGGATAATTCTTCTTGTGAATCTTAAGTTGTCTGGAGGCATAAGCTATAACTTTGCCATTTTGCATTAACACACAACCCAGTCCAACTCTGGATGCATCAAAATATACCACAAAAGCTTGCATACCCTCTGGTAAGGTCAATACTGGGCAGTAGTCAACCACTTTTTCAATTCCTGAAAGCTTTTCTCACAAGCTTTAAACCATTGAAACTTAACTATTTTCTGTGTCAACTTGGTCAACGGGGATGAAATAGATGAAAACCCCTCGACGAACCTTCTATAGTAACCAGCCAATCCCAAAAAACTCCTAATATTGGTTAGAGATGTGGGTCTAGGCCAGTTCTGCACTACCTCTATCTTTTGAGTGTCAACTCGAATCCCAACACCAGAAACAATATGCCCTAGGAATGCCACAGACTAAAGCCAAAATTCAGACTTAGAAAATTTAGCATACAACTCCTTATCCTTTAGAGTTTGGAGAACTATTCTGAGATGACTAATATGTTCTTCCTCATTACTCGAATAGATTTGGATCTCATCAATGAATACGATAACAAACATATCTAAATAAGGCTTGAATACTCTATTCATAAGGTCCATGAATGATGCAGGAGCATTAGTCAAACCAAAGGACATAACTAGGAATTCATAATGACCATAACGGGTCATAATAGCTGTCTTAAGGATATCACTTTCTCTTATTCTCAACTGATGATAGCCAGATCTGAGGTCTATCTTAGAAAAACAAGTGGCACCCTGAAGTTGATCGAATAGATCATCATTTCTTGGAAGAGGATACTTATTCTTGGTAGTAACCTTGTTCAACTGATAGTAATCTATACACATTCTAAGAGAACCATCTTTCTTCCTCAAAAATAAGACTGGAGCACCCAAAGGTGAGACACTTGGTCGAATGAAACCTTTCTCAAGGAGATCTTTCAACTTCTTTTTTAAATCTTTCAACTCTGCTGGAGCCATTTATATGGCAGAATAGAGATTGGACGAGATAGGACGAAGTCTATTTCTCTCTCAGGAGGGACTCCAGAAAGATTATTTGGCAAGACCTATGGAAACTCACTAACAACTAGAACAGACCTAAAAGGTGGTGTCTCAACACTAGAGTCATTAACTCGGACTAAGGGATAGATGTACCCCTTGGAAACTAACTTTCTGGCCTAAGGTACAAAATGAAATGACCCTTAGGCACTGCTAAACTGCTTTTCCACTCTAAAATTGGCTCATTAGGAAATTGAAACTTTACGACTCGAGTTCTACAATCAACTGAGGCATAACAGGAATGAAGCCAATCCATACCTAGAGTGACATCAAAATCTACCATATCTAACTCAACTAAGTCAACCATGGTGTCCTTGTGATTGATAGAAATGGTACAATCATGATAAACTCTCTCAGCTAGAATAGACTAACCAACAGGTGTAGAAACACTGAAGGGCTTGAGAAGTTGATCAGGAAGAATATCAAAATTCATGGCAATATAAGGAGTCACAAAAGATAGACTTGCTCCTGGATCTAGCAAATCATAAACAACAGAATTAAAGACTTTGATAATAGTAGTGACAACATCTGGAGAATTCTCTGCTCTTGGTGACTGGTGATAGCATATATGCGGTTTGCCCCTCCACCAGTCCCTGAAGTAGATCCTCTAGGTGCAGCTCTGTCTGGTGGAGAACTGAAAAAGATTGGGATGTATTGCCCCCACTGCCATTAACTTGCCTGTTCTTAGGGCACTCTTTCATAAAGTGACCATTTTGACCACACTTTAAGCAACCAGTGGAGCCATAGCGACACATTTTTGGGTGGTCCGTACCACACTTAACACATGTAGGAGTCCAGTTACCTCCTTGTGCCACACTACCTCGAGATTATGCAGATCTAGCTCTGAGATTTTGTGAATTCTATTTATTTAACTCACATAAGTTACTTGGTGCAGGTGCATTAGCAGATGCTGGAGCTGGTCCCTTTTGCTTTTGTTGGAACGATGACCAGTTTGCATTACTCTTCTGTTGTCCGAACTTATTTCCTGCAGTCTTAGCTTTCTTGTTTCAGAACTCTTCCCTATCTCTTAGCTTATCCTCCTCAACCTGCTGCACATGGATCATAAGTCTTGCTATGTCCATGTCTCCTATCAGCATAGCTGCCTTACCCTCTATGCTTGACAGACGAGACAACCCAAATACAAACAAAATCATCCTTCTCCTCATATCAGCAATAATCTGTGGAGCATAACGAGAAAGTTGGGTGAAATTAAGGCTATACTCATGCACCCTCATAGATTCCTGCTTAAGAGTGGGAAATTCTCTAACGTTTGCCTCTCTTAGCTTACGGGGAAAGAAATGCCCCATGAAGGCACTCTCGACAACAAGCCAACTCACAATCGGTGCAGCCTCAGCTCTACCCTTCTTCAATTGGTCTAACCAAATTCTAGCAACATCCTTCAGTTGGTATTCAGCTAGTTCCACTCGCTCAGTATCAACAACATGCATAACCTCAAACACTTTCTGCAACTCTTCCACAAAGTTTTCCAGATCCTCAGTGACACTTAAACCAATGAAGCTTGGAAGATTCATCCTTGAGAACTCAGGGATCCTAGAAGTATCAGCCACCTCCTCTCGGTTCCCTCTTTGTTGCCCAGCTTGGTTAGTCACAACTTAACTCAACATCCAAATAGCTTCACGAAACTCAGCATTAGTGACCTCTCCTTGGGGTTCCACTTCTGGTGCATTAGGTACCCCTTGATCATGTGGTTCAATATTCCTCCTAGTGGGACGACCTTAAAATGCTCTTCGTGGAGGCATGATTTGAAAGATACACGGAAGCATGAATTAGAAAGAAACTTTTATAGAGATGAACTCTATCGCACGAAAAGAGTATGAAAGAAGTGAGATAGTTCCTCAATGTTGCAGCCTCCTAATTATAGATGTTACGCGCTTCACATTGATAACTAGGACTCTACAGACATGCCTTCATAGACACCCTAGGACTCTTGAACTTTGTTCTCTAATATCAAGTATGTCATGCCCCGAGCCTACACCCTGGACATGGACGACACTCGAGAACCATTGCTAGCCCTAAGTGAACCCTTGGCCGACTTAACTCTTAGCGGAAAACTTCCTTAACATAAAATGTACTGAAATAAAATCTTAACTAAACTGTCTCAATAGATAAACTTAGAATGTTTTAGAAATAAACATTCAACTAGCCAAAGTGGCAACTCAAGTCTCAAACATTAATAACAGAAATGAACAAGACTAATGAACTATAAATATCTATCTATGAAGCCTCTAATACTATCAGGGATGTCGGGACAAGACACCCGATCATCCCAACAAACTGAAATGACAAAACAATTATAAAAGGGATCCTCCGGAAGCAAGGAGGCTCACCAACAACTTTGAAGCTCAATTAGATCAACGAAGTGCTGGATGCTAATTCTGGTTACCTGTATCTGTATCATAAAATGATGCAGGCCAAATGGCGTTAGTACATTGAATGTATGAGCATGTGAGGGGAAATCTAAACAAGACATAAGCTTGAACTGGAACTGAAAGAAACACTTACCTCGTCTCAACTCATTTCAATATAAAGTAGTATATAAATACAGTATATAACAACTCATTGTATTGAAAGATACAATAATAACTTAGTTTTGTATATGAAAATACAAGTAACTCTATGGGAGATTCTCTTAACCGACAACCATCACTATGAGCTATCTGATTATACAACTGCTAGCCCACGCTGCCAGAACTGTCCTATACTTTGCCGTGGTATAGAACTCCTCAACTAAGTGGATCCACTAAGCTATGCTTAAAATCAATAAAGAATCATCTAGAAAGTATGATCGTCTCCACCCACGTTGGCTACATTGTTTATGGAGACTTGAGTTATCTGAACTCGTCCCCATATTAGTGCTCAATACTACTCCCAAAATGTAATTAGCTCAAATGTGTAAAAACATAACTCTTTCTGTGGTTTGAGATTATTACTCAAAATCTATCTCTTAAAAGGGATGGTACTCAGAACTGCTCATGAAAACTCTTTTTGGAAATCAGTGTTTCCTCTCATCTTAAATGTGAAAAATATTTACTCCTTGGGAATACTTAGTTCCCATATAACATTTTAAAGAAATGAACTCGGCTCTACTCTTTCTCAAACTCCATGCTTAACTCTTAAAAGAAGTTTAAAACAATTGTAAAAGAGTTTTTGAAAAGACTCGAAGAACTCTCAAGACTTGACTCAAAACTCTACCTTGAATTTATGGATTAAAGGTTATGATTCATGTTTATGTATGATTTCTATTTGTTTAGAAGTCATTTATAGTAGTTAGAATCGATGGGAAGTGTTAGTACACTTTAGAAGGATTCAGACGGGCTAAACGACGGAAAACAGGTGGGGGCAGGCGACCCTAGCGCAATGCTGGCGCGGGGCGCCAACCCCTAAAGTTAAGAGATTCAGTTTTTGCACATTGCTGGTACGCCACGCTAGCCTTGCTGGCGCATTAGTGGCGCGCTGTGTCACCCCTCCCCCAGATCAATCCGACAATTTTTTCCTCTTATTTTCTGACATTAATTCGACTAGATTCGATTCCTTTTCTTAATTTATATTTAGATTCAGTTACCCAATACATGTACACAATAATATACTAGAAAAATAACTCTTAAAATCGATACGATTATCTCAAGAACTCATCAATCCCATCCTAATTCAAGAACGAAAGCAAATTCAATAACACTAATCAAGAACATCAAACCTTCAACTTTTTAGGATGAAAATTACGCTGAAATTAACATGATTGGTGCGTGGGTGAACGAATCCAACGTTATGTGAACTCACATACCTCTTAGGGATTAAACCCTTGGTGAAATCCGCACTCAAATCCTCAAGAATTTGACTAAATCTTGGCCTTTCTTCTCTTTTCTCTTCTTGAACTCTTTTCTAAAATACTAGCGTGAGTTATGTTGGTTTAAACTGAACCAAATCAGTTTAGACCCCTAATTAGTTTCTAAATATAAATTAAATCTGAAAGGGTAGTGGAAAAGACCAAAATACTCCTCTTAAATCTGGTTAGCTTTCCTTAACTGTACAACCCGACTTCAAACGGGCATATCTCCCTCATACAATCTCGAAAATTAGCAAACTTTGTGGCGTTCGAAAGAGGATTCTAGACCTTTCATGTAATATCTTATTGGCCACCTAACTCATCCTATACTGAAAGTTATGATGGTTTGAAGTTGACCCTGAAACTCATAACTTAAGCATAACTTGCAAAATTTCAGATTTTTCTATTTCCTATTTAGTTTCTTTCTAAATCTAGTTCTTTAAAAAATTGAGGTGCTACACCTTACCAGCAGGTGATCATCATGGGGGCTTTCATACAGCCTCTAAGGTCTTACAATGCGACTACTATTGGCCAACAATGTTTAGAGATGCTCATGCATTTTGCTTGTGTTTTGTTCAATGTTAATTACAAAGAAGCATATCTTGAAGCCATGAATTGCCTCTTTCACAAATCCTTGAAATTGAATTGTTTGATGTTTCGAGGGGGGGGGGGGGGGGGAGTTGATTTCATGGGTCCTTTTCCTATTTTTTTTGGGGAATAAGTATATCCTTGTGGCAGTGTATTATGTCTCAAAGTGGGTGAAAGCGATAGCATTAGCAAACAATGAAGCGCGTAGTGTCACAAAGTTCCTAAAACGAACATCTTCACAAGGTTCGGTAACACAAGGGACATCATAGGTGATGGAGGGTCACACTTTTACAATCGTCATTTTGCGGCCTTCCTCTGAAAATATGGAGTTAAGCACAAGGTAGAAACGCCATACATCCACAATCGAGCGGACAAGTTGAAGTGTCTAATCGAGAAATAAAGAGCATTATGGACAAAACTGTGAATGCCGACCATACCGATTGGTTGAGCAAGCTTGATGATGCTATTTGGGCCTACCATACAACATTTAAATCTCCCATTGGAATTTTGCCTTGTAAGTTAGTGTTTGGTAAAACTTGTCATCTTTCAGTGAACACAAAGCTTTATGGGAATTGAAGAAGATAAATCTGAATTAGGATGTTGCTTCCAGAGGTCGTGTACACAAAATCCTTGAGTTAGATGAATTCATTTTGCAAGCCTACGTTATAAGGAAAAGGTTAAGTGGTGACATGATGCTAAGATACTACCTCATGAATTTCAATTGGGGGCTTTGGTCCTATTGTTCAATTCAAGGTTGAATCTATTCCTAGGTAAGTTCAAGTCCAAGTGGACTGGTCCACACACTGTCACCTGGGTGTATGGAAGGAGTGATTGAAATTGAAGATGCAAAGAGGGTAAGGTTCAAGGTTAATGGGCAACAATTGAAAGAATACTTTGGAGAAAGTCAGGATGTGAGACTAGTTGAAGTGGTGTACTTGGATTATATTTGAAAAACATGTCCATGTCATGCCGCGAAATTAAATTAGGCGCTTCTTGGAAGGCAACCCAAGTGTTAATAGATTTTAATAACGTGGGTGTTCACGTGTGCATATGTTGTGTAATAGGCGATGGCACAACTAACTCGGTTATGTGTCGAGTATAGTAAGCAAAGATCTAATGAGTTCGCCCAATGGAAGGCTTAACTTTAGGTGCTTATTGTCTACTTCGGCGATGTCCATGACCTACTAGGCAATGCGCTGAGTCCATTGAGCGAACCCGATCCAGTCCACCTAACTAGGCACGAAATACGGGTAACTCATTGGTAATTTCGATGATGTTCATATACATTGGGTTATTTTCCTATGCATATTTGGCAAGAGTAATGTATCCCACCGAAGTGAAGAAAATATTATCCTAAACTGCAACCCCATTAGGTGATCTGATTCCACTCGGCAATTCACCGATCGGTGATTGAACATAAAGTGCTTTTACCTTTATTCATTTATAACATCTCTATGCATTGAGTACACTACAATCTCCTTTTAGTGGGGCGAGGGCCTTTGTGCCAATATCCCATTTTAATTGTATTTTGCTCTTTAGCGGTTTGAGCAATTGTTGTTTTTTTGTGTTTGTTTATATTAGTTGTTTATATTATAGTGATATTTTGGGTAAATGTTTGTTTCTTTACTTCTATTTTGTTCTCTCTTGATGTTGCAACCCCTTATGAGTGTAAATCGTGAAATGCTTGAAGTTTTCATTGATAAAAGAATGAGTATCGATTGTGTTTAATATCGATGTCTTAAGTAGTACTCTTGATGAGCATGATGCATTGCGTTGGTGTTGCGAGAATGAAATCAATGTATTTACACCTTTGAGGTATCACTTTGTATCTTTTGTTGACTAGCTACACTTTAATGTGAGCCTTGTTATATGAGCTTCACACGTATGCTTTTGATATTTTTGAGATGTGCTAAATGACTGTATTTTAAAGTGCCATATGTTGTGTTGTTTTACTTAAAAGCATGCATGTGGAGTCCTAGAATTTGTGTTATTAGTCCAATTGTGTGAATCTTGGTGAATGTGAGACATGATCTTGGGAAACAATTCAATGAGGGAACCAAATCTTCCATAAAACCTTTGTGATTACCTTGTGAGGGTGTGAATCCATGTTGGCCCCGCTTGAGCCTAACCTTATTTGTTGACAACCAAAAGAAGCTTCTTAAACCAAATTATTTCTGCCTTTTAACCAAAAATCCTTTTAGAAGCATTGTAATGTTCTAATAGACAACTTAGGCCATAAGCCTAAGTTGGGGGGTGTGGAAAGGAAGGATGGATGAAAGTCAAGTGAAGGACAAAGAAAGATGAAATGAGACTCAAATCTAAAAGTTTTGCAAAAAGAAAGAACCCCTCTTTATGAAAAAAAATGTATCATCGTTGTGATGGAAATAACTTGGAAAAATGAAAATATAAAAAGAAGAAGTGAAGGAAATAAAAAAGGAATTCCAAATAAATTGAGTGACAAGTCAAGGTTTAAGTTTTCAAATGAAAAATAGAAACAACACTTGAAGAGATTATGAGGATTTCAACAATGCTTTGAAAAGGTGTAAGTGACTAACCAAAATTGACCATGCCTTAACCCTCAACCCCATTACAAGCCTAAAAGACTCTTGAGATCTTACATGAACTAAGTTGTGTGATGATTGGATAATATGGGCAAACCTATGGGACAAAGTTTAGATGTGTTTCTCTTTTGGGAGAAGAGTTGCATTGATTCCCATTACCTTTGTTGATTTGCTTCATGAGAGCATGGAATCATTCTTGATGTGAGGGCACTTGAATGCATTTGTTGAAACATGTTGTTGCATTAAACAAGAAGTAAAAAGTGAGCTTGAGCTTGTATTGAGACTTGCTAGTCATCATTTGAAGCTCTTTGATCATGATTTAGGGTAACATGCTATTGAGAGTAGTCTTTCCATGACGCTTGCATGTTAGTCTCATTGAGTACCGTTGTAGATACCCTTATTGAGGTTATTGTGTTCTTGATTTACTTGAGGACAAGCAAAAGTTTAAGTTGGGGGTGTTGATGAGTGACAAATTTGCACTCATTTAAGGTCCATTTAGCTCAATAACTAGTGTCCTCAATGGCTAATTTTTTCCTATTCTAATACAATATTGTTGATTTTTTGCTATGAAGGCAATTGGACAAGACAAGGACTGAAGTGTGAAAGAATAGCCAAATACACAAAAAGAATTACACACTACGGATTGTAGATCGCCTAATGGGAAGGGATAGTCTCCAAAGTAATTTGAGACCGCCCAAAATGACAGAGCATTGAGTCAAGCCTCAGGGTCAATCGGTGAAGTGCAGTAAGAAGGGTGATCCGCCGAAAGATATACGGCAAAGTGAGTGGATGTCGCTGAAGTTGACAGTGTTGACAAATAAAATAATGATTCAAAGGGTGGCATGAGGAGGAAATTGATGACTCCACAAAGTGACAAAATCTAAGTTAGATGGGATCACCTAACGAGACCCAAACACCTAAAGCTAGAAACAAGAAAAGGGTGAACCCAAGAAAAAGGGGCAATTCGCCAAATGTGGTCAGCAAGCTGAGCTAATATCGTTGAAAGAGACACAGAACTAACTTTTGGGCAAAATTTGGGAAAACTATAAATATCCTAGAGGAGAAAGAAAGAGGGTAGAAAAATAGAGAGGGAAATTTCCGAACAAGTTAGATAGAGAAACAATTCCCATTGAAAAAGAACATTTTTATTTTTGAAAATTTCAATTTTGTAGACTTAAATTTGGAAAATTGAAGTTGAATCCAAAGTGGGTTTACCCTTAATTTCTTGATTTCACGTTGCCCATGGTTGCTTTCATGAAAGGTATAATCTATTTAGTTTTTGTGATGGGTGGCTAAAACCCAATCTCTTGGAGGTGTGATTATTGATTTGGGTGTTGATTTAATCTAGTGGATTCATTGAATTGCTCTATTTTATGACCATCAATCACAGATTTGACTAATTACCGAGTACGTAATTTACGAATTCAGGTAGTCAACTTAATTCTACTTTTAATTTTGTGATGGTACTCGAAAGAGACTAATATAAGTGAGTAATATATTCAATAGCTGTAATTTAGGGTACTTTATTGCAAGTCTAAAGTCTTATATTGCTTTGAATGGTAATTAGATGAAATCGAAAAAGATTCTATACAAGGATGCTTTGTGATCGAAAAAAGATTAGCGTCAACTATGATGACCTAACTTGTTTGTGATTTAATAGTTGTAACGAGCAATTCTATGAATCCCTAAATTAGAATCAATATTTGACCCCCACACCCCTTGAGTTAGTTAATTTCGTGAATTGTTGCCTATTTCTGCATTGATAACTTGGTGATTGAAACCTTGTCATTAAAGTTGGTGGACTTCTTCACTTAATTGTTAACTCAACTTCATATGAATTAATTGAATTTTAATACCCTAATTAAATTCTTAACCTCATAGCATTTCCTGTAGGATTTGACACCGATTCTTAGTTGGGAGATTTAATTGACAATGACCACTCACTCTTTTAATTCATTTTGAGGAGTTATTTGAGCGTTATCAGTGCCTTTCCATAGCTAAACAATATCATATTCGCCAACTTGTGGCCATATGTATCTCATACATATAAATATAGGCAGTAGGCCCCATACCTCCCGATTATAGCTCGGGAGTAGAATGCATAGCATGCCATGTTATGTACTCGTAATGCATACTTGTTACCATAATTATTTTGCCAATATTGTCCCTTTGGTACTCTTGTTCTCACAATCCGGTAATCACTTATGCATATCATACCAATTTCTTATAAAATCTCATAAGCTATTAGAATATACCTAAACACTTAACTCGATTTCAGAAAGGTATCGAAAACTAAGGATGTTCGCAAAGACCTTAAGGTACTTGGTGAATCTCCTTGTGATCTCATTACTTTCATACTCCCATTTAGGACTATAAATCATAATAAATTTGAAGCTCTTGACTCGACATCAACTTAGAAAATTAATCACTTAGGAACTCAAAATGAGACTGACATGCTTGATTTGAATTATTATAAACAACTCCAAGTTTGTAATAACATGAGATTGTTTAGAAACAAAGTCGTTTGACTGGTACATAACCAAAAGACTTTTGTAAGAGATTTAGTAAAAATATAATTTTCAAATAACATTTTCGTAAGAACTTTTCACGATAAAGAATGGTTTAACAATCACATTAGATACAATATAATAAATCTCTATCGTTTTAGCCTCACTCTTAGGTTAATAGCTAGCTAATAGTCATACGAAATAAGAAACTTTACAAAAAAGATAAATTTAACCACCAAACGTAATTCATAATAGTACAAGCACAATAATGATACGATAAAGTCAATGAAAGAAAAACAGTGAACATCACAATGCCGTTCATAGAGGATCTTCCTAGCAATAAAATAGTAAAATGACTCATTTGATAGATTTGTAATTTTTTGAATTTGTGCGATATGAAAAAAGAGAGTTTTTCCTTAACATACCTAAAATTCTGACTTAAATAACTTGATGTAGAGAATTGACTTCTTTCATAGATCAAACAAAATTTCAAAAAGATTCGGTCCCCAAACTCCCAATGTGTATCATGCAACATAGATGCAACAGTTGTGAATACATAGCAAGTTACCCAAATTTTACAATGAAACAAAAATGGCACTTTAATAATATATATTTTCAATATGTATAAATGACAGATTTAGAAAAAGTAGTTCCTTTTGTTTTTTGGTCATGACCCAAAAATGGATCTGATGGCACTCGTCTTATCCCACCAAGACAAGTTAGCCTAAAACTCAACCATTACGATAAAAGACAGATTAAGCTATAATTAAAATCTTAATAACAAGTAATAGTACGGATAACAAGTCAACCTAAATTAATTCCCAAAATAACAAGTCTCAAATGTTGTTGTCACTAAAGTAGAACAAGATCATAAATATAAGTAAGAAGGTCCGGTGAGATGACAAACAACTACCTCACAAATCTACATAGGAAACCTCGGAAAAGAAGAGAATAAAAAGTATCACGAAGATCCGGGCTTGTACCCTACAAAAATATAGAAGCAAGGGGTGAGTACCAAAACACACAGTTCTCAATAAGTAAACTTTTAAACACAAGCTAAAGGAATAGAATACGGCTACTCCTTACACCCCAACCGAACCTCCAAGACTACAACCTGCATAAAAACCAGTCGAACCTAATAGTTTACAATTTACAAAACACATAGCTTAATAACAACACTCCAATAATAACTGATCGGTAGCACACATGATCAAGTTCATCAATCACCAGTTCCACAAAATGCACTCATAAGTTCACAAATGATATAGATATGCAACGCAATGTCAAGTATAGTGATGCATGTCTTACCTAATAATACACACCCACTGTCTCTCAATCCAGGATCCTTGGGGGATATATCTGTCCATGCATCAATCGCAGCGTGCGATATGACCCTCGATAAAATGATCCTTCACAGCATGTGACATGTCCCTCGATAATAGAATTCGTCGCAGCGTACGACACGTTCCTCGAATCATAATATCCATCGCAGTGCACCACACGTCCCTCGAAATGGTATAGTCTCTTTAATTTCTTATTCTTCCTCAAATCACATAACCCTTGCCTCAACCATGTCTCAAAACCCATGCAAATGACATGTTACACAAATAATGAGGAGATGACCATTTCCATAACAATGCACAATTCACAACAACCCAATCATTATACAACATCAACAATTAATCAATAGGCCTTTTAAACCATTCTCAACACATCACACACCAATATTAAATCAAATTACTTTTTATTACCCCTTTTTCATCATTAGAACTATTTAATATGGACAAGTCAACCCGTCACCAAGTTCCATTACTCCCCAACCCATACCATAAGGAAATACACGATTTTATATACTTAACAAAGGTTGAGAAATCCACTTGCCTCAAACAATCGTGAAATTACTTCTGGTCCTGATCCTTCCTATCTCATTGTACTTCCAAATCAATACAATTTATTCAAATAAATAATCACAATAAGATTTCAAAACTAAGAAAACCCATTACTATGTGTCTAGTTTAGACCCAAAAACTCACTCTAATCTGTAATTAAGTTCCTAATCTAGATTCCAATCAACATGTCAACTCTCATATTCTCCAAATTTCAATTCTAGAGTTAGGTCTTAATTCCTTCAAATATCATAAATGTAATTATATTCATATAGTAAAATACATCTAATATTTAATTATTTATCTCAATATATCAAAATTTGAATTTTAGTGTGATAACTATAAGGAGGATCCAGAAAAGAATTAAATATCACCAAAGAATACGATTTGCAAAATCATTAGTTCATTCACTAGGAACTACAAATTCCAGAATCACCACTTCCTTACTCTATAACTCACTAAAATCCTCAAACCATTATGACAACATCACCAAGACCTTGTATACATTAACCCACCGATGGTACATACCCACCATTGGTAAGAATTGATCTTAAACAATTTATAAACTAATTTGTTGATATACCGTGAGTTTACAATATTTTTGATGCATTTCACTTAGAGTTTGTATGTGTCTGGGCTATTTTGTTATTAGATATAATGTTCTTTTGTAATCTTTTGGAGGAAATTGGTTCGGAAGCGGTTGACAGAAAAATGGATTGAAAAGATAGCAGAAATAACAGACAAAGCGAACGACGGACCGTAGGTCCAATGACGGCTCGTAGGTGACGCAGCGTAGGTGAAGTTCAGAGAAATATGACAAAGTGTGGAACCATGGAGGCCAATGATAGACCGTAGGTCGACTGACGGACCGTCCTGCACATCCATCGATGTAATCGGAAAGTTTGAGTTCCAGTATCTGAACCACGGACCATAGGTCGACCCAGGGTCCGTAGGTCAGGTCGTTAATCAAAATCGCATCTGACCCTGTTTTCTTTATTTTCATTTCCTAGTTGGTTTAGGATTTGAGAACTATAAATATTAGTTGTTATTTCTGTTTTTGGGAGTTAGACAATATTGGAGACTTTTGTTTTGGTCTTTCGGAATTACTTTGCAAACTCTTAGCAATTAATTTCCGAAAGTTGATTTATGCAGTTTCACTTTGAATTTTAATTCAAGATTTCGGTTTTCATCTATTCTAATTGTAAGTTCATGATTTCTTTTAACCTAAATATGAATTGTGAATTCTCAAGCATGAGTAGCTAAATCCACAACTAGGGTTGTGGGAACCGTGAGCAATTAACAACGTATGATCAATAACTAAGTAATTGTTGAATAGTATTTGTGCATGTATTGTTAATCTTTTCAGTTAGAAGTCTTCGTAGTGGTGCGCAATGTTAGAACTCGTCCCATTCCTACTAACCTTACCAAGGGGGTAATGAATGAGAAAAAGATTAAACAACAGAGATTTAGTTAAGGATTTGCTGCTATCTAATAGTCTAACTTTAATCAGTTAACGTGAGGGTGAATACCCAACTCAATTGACACGATGACTAATCTGGGGTAAAGGTCAGGGTTAGTAAAGCACACACCCGTAGACTTACTAAGTTGCGAGTGAAAGTTCCTACTTGGATTACCAATCAGTTATGGATACATAACTTATCAACCTTGCATATCAAACACTAGGATAGGGTTACTATTATTAGGATTACTGCGTTGAGAGTTTGTGGGGAACACATATACCCTAGTTTCCATCTTATATTGATATCTCAAATTGTGAATCTTGTTTACTTGTTACTTAATCATTCAAATCAACAATCAATTATTTATTTACAACAACCCCTGTTTACTTTTCTGGGAAATAGTTTGACTAAACCAAGATAATTGTGAGTTAAGTTTAAGTCTGAACCATATTCCTCGTGGGATCGACCCCAACCTACAAGTTGGGTTCTTTATTTGTCAACAACCGCTTATACTTCTTTTGGGAAGTGTAATTTGGGGGTATTAAATTTTGGCGTCGTTGCCGGGGAATACAACTTATAGATTAAACTAACAACATTGTTGACCTTTAATCAAGTATTTCCTGATTTTACGTTTTTGTTTTTGTTTTGTTTTCTACAGGTTTCAAGTCTAGTGTATGCCAAGTACACGGAGTCGAGGCGAACCCTTGACCCCCTACGATCCTGAATTGAGAAGAACTTTGAGGAGAATGGCTAATCTTGAAGTATCCAATAATCCAATCGGAGAGTGTCAAGGAGATGGAGCTGAGTTTCAACCTCTTGCAGTTGTTAATGTGCCTTCTCAGATTCATGTGGTCATCTAATCGAAAATGCAGAAAGGGTGCAAAATCCGCCAGTACTGAGGGCTCGTGATAACCATAGGATTGACTTTGATGCAGTTGGATCAGATGGGCTAATTGTTGTCCCGCCACTAGCATCAGGACACACATTTATGGTAACCAACAGTCTTATGCAAATGCTTACAGCGAAAGGGTTGTTTGCTGGGTTGGCTTCGGAAGATCCATATGCTCACATGGATAAATTGACAAGTGTCTATAAGAGTTGTGTGGGATGATCGAAGTTGGATATAAACATCATGGGATTGAGAGTATTCCGACTTTCATTGACTAGTGATGCTGCTGTGTGCTTTTCTAAGCTGCCATACAAACCGATATATACATGGGACCAATTGAATAAAGTGTTCATGGCGAGGTATTTTCCGGTGTCCAAGAAGTTGAACTACAAAGATAAACTGAATAATTTCGCTGCACTACCTGGAGAGTCAGTCAGTAGTTCATGGGATAGGTTCACTGGATGCATGAGGAGTGTTCCGAACCACCACATAAATGATGAGTCATTGAAATAGTACTTCTACAGAGGACAGGATGATAATGGAAAGGTTGTGTTAGATATTATTGTTGGAGGATCATATGGTGAGTGCACTTTAAAGGAGATTGCTGAAAAACTTAAGAGGATTTTCCAAAACAATAAGGCATGGAGCACTAGAAAGCAAATACTAGTAGGAGCATGTTTGTAGTCCAAACTACACAAGTCAATCAAATGACGACAATCGTGAAGACATGGCTCAAATGAGGACATAACTTGTCTTGGCATTAAAACATGTGAGTGGAAATCCAGAAAAGATGAATGCGGTAAATTATCTAATTAGAATTCCACCACTGCCAGTTGAGGAGTACTACTATGAGGATGATGCGAATTAGGTTAATGATTAGATAAGGGGGTTTCCGGACCAACTCCCAAGGTTCCAACTGGGATAATTGGCGCCAAGGTCAAGGAAACCAAGGTCGAAATTATGGCAACTACAACTATGAGGGAAACTATGTACGGGATGGGAACTTTAATCGTGATAACAAATACAACCGAAACAATTATGACAATAGGAATGATAAGGTTGGACCATACGTTCCCCCTAGTAATAGAGAGGCTGGTACAAGTATGACTCACATTGAGGATATGATGCAAAATATGATGAAGAGGTTTGATGCGACAGATGAAAATGTGAAAGAAATGCATAATTATTTATCTGGGTTTGGTTAGAAGGTTGGTCCCCATGCAGTGTCAATCAAGCAACTTGAGTTGTAGTTTAGTCAGTTGTTCGATACTGTGAACCCACGCCAGCCTCGCACACTTCCTAGCAACACCATCCAAAATCCAAAAAATGATGGGAATTGTATGACAGTCACGACTCGCGGAGGAAAGTAGACTATTGATCCCCCTATACCGTTTGAGATTGAAAGAGGGATTGAAAAAGATGAGAATGAGAATGAGGTTACTAAAATTTTGAACGATGATACTGAAAAGGAAGCCGAGGTGACCCAAAAAGTTGTTCTCATGGCTAGACCTCCACCTTCATTCCCACAAAGGTTGGTGAAAAAGACTGAAGAGGGACAATATCACAGGTTCATAGCTATGTTGAAGCAACTGTCCATAAATGTCCCGTTGATAGAAGCTCTGGAATAGATGCGTGGGTATGCTAAATTCATGAAAGACTTGGTGACCAAAACGAGGGATGTTAGTTTTGAGAATGAAGAGAGGTTGCAACATTGTAGTGCTATTGCTACTAGGTCATTTGTGCAAAACAAAGAGGATCATGGAGCTTTCACTATTCCTTGTACCATTGGGATTTTACACTTTGCGAAAGCTTTGTGTGATTTAGGTGCCAACATTAATTTGATGCCATTGTCCATTTATAAGAAGTTGTGCTTAGGAACTCCAAAGCCGACTGCAATTCATTTAGTAATGGTATTTTCTATTTAGAATACCTAGACTAATGACAATTTTCCTTACTTGAATTGGAATCTTAAGCATCTCAATTTCGATCTTCACTGGTCTGAGATGTCCCTCTTGTTGTCGTCTGAACTGTGAAAAGGCCCATTGGAGTGCTCCAAGATGTCCTTGTGAAAGTGGAGTCATTCATCTTTCCAGAAGACTTTGTGATACTTGATTATAAGGTTGATTATGAGGTTTCCATCATCTTAGGGAGACCATTTCTTGCTATTGGGCGTGCCTTGGTTGATATGGAGAGAGGGTAGGTGAAATTTTGATTAAACAATAAAGAGGTAACTTTGAACATCTGTAGGTCTATGAAGCATGAGAGTGATCTAAAGTCGGTATTGGTGGTAAATCATATTGTGGAGCGAGAATATGAAGTGTCTATTGAAGAGAGGTTAGGTGTTGATGCACTAGCATCGATGATGATGAATTTTGATAGTGATGGTATTGATGACTATGGTGAGCTAGTTGCTGCACCTGATAGGTTCGAGTTCGGCTTCAAACCAAAACTGTTGGAATTGACATGAAGAACTGACACACCCCACCTGTAAAACCGACTGTTGATGAGCTTCCAAAACTAGAACTTAAGGTCTTCCATCTCACTTGTTGTATGTATTCTTGGGAAAAAATAGCATCTTGACTGTAATTATTGTTGCTCACTTGAGTGAAGGGCAAATAGAGGCTTTGATATCAGTGTTGAAGCGGTTTAAGAGGGCTATATGATGGACTATTGTGGACATTATTGGGAGTCATCCAGGCATTTGTTCTCACAAAATTCAACTCATGCCGAACAATAAGCCAAGTATTGAGCATCAAAGGAGACTAAATCCCCCTATGCAAGAGGTTGTGAAAAAAGAGATCATTAAGTGGTTAGATGTTGGAGTCATATATCATATTGCTGATAGTAGTTGGGTTTTCCCAGTTCAGTGTGTGCCAAATAAAGGAGAAATCATTGTGGTCCTCAATGTTAAAAATGATATTGTTCCAATGAGGCAGGTGACTGGTTGGAGAGTGTGTATGGACTACCGCAAGTTAAATGCACGGACTCAAAAAGACCATTTCCCAATGCCGTTCATGGATCAGATGCTAGATCGTCTCACTGGTAAGGTTGGTATTGTTTTCTAGATGGGTATTCTAGCTACATTCAAATCTTCATAGCTCGGGAAGACCAAGAGAAAACCACATTCACTTGTCCGTATGGGACTTTCGCCTTCAAGAGGATGCCATTTGGGTTATGTAATGCTCTAGCGACCTTCCAGCGGTGTATGATGTCTGTAATGACCCGGAAAATGATAGAGTGAAACTAGAGCCTCACATGTGAGTTTGGAGTCGAGAACTTAATGAAATGATTATATTTGAATTTGACCCAAAAAGTTCTTAAAAATGTGCTTCGGAAGTTACCGAAAACTTGTTTAGCTGT
>JAJOOE010012657.1:0-25022 GCA_036250405.1 Solanum raphanifolium | reverse complement strand
TCCCATCATGTGGGATGTGCACTATAGTTATTGGATAGGTTCTACAACGTGTAGGTAGTAGTATGGGATGCTATCTACACATGGTACGAGTAGGCTTTGAAGATACTAAAGTGAGTTCCCTAAGTCTAACGACTATTATGTGAAAGTCCCCTTATGTGCTTGAAGGTGTCCTAAGGGGTTTCTTAAAGAATGTTGGTCTATTGATGTTATGTTTTAAAGGAAATGTCCTAATCTAAGGTAATCTTGAGGAACACTTAAGTGTGCTTAAGAGGTTGTATGGGTGGTCACTTCTTGTCTCACTCAAACGTGTCTTAAGGTTATATTAGGTAGAGTTACTATGGTAATGAAATGGCATGTGTTCTTCTAAAGTTAAGCATGGGTTGGATATGGATATGTTGAGTATGTGTATGGTTGGCTATGGTCTTATATGCGAATGTTGACTTGTATTATATCTCTTATACTTATGAAGTGAAGGTTTTATCAAAAATGATATGAAAGCATATATTCCTTGTAAATGTCTATTGAAGCATGTTTTTGCATGGTCTCCATACTTAGTACTTAATTGTGCTAACCCCTTTCTTTCCCTTTTCGACTAAAGTGTAGGGATTGGGAGATGGTAACATGTCATGGCTACTTGATAGGTTTCTAAGTGTTGACGATGAAGACTTGGTGAGTCCTCATAGATTCGAGGACAATACCCTATATGTTCCTTTTGATGTATTTCTAGTATTGTGTTTAAGTCTTGTATGGGCTTAGTCCCATTGTTGTATTCAAGTATTAGATGGTTTTGAGACATCAGGTATAAAGTCTAGAAAGTCTTCCGCTTGCTATTTTTAATGATATGTCTTCTTTGTAAGGAAAATTTTTAAATTCTTAGTGACTTTTATGATCTATGCGATGAATGAATGCTAAGGCTTGTATGAGACCTCCGAGAGGTCGAACACGCATGTAACGGCTAAGGGTGCTCTCGGGTCGTTACACCAGCATGGGTCATGGGTCCACCCACTATCCGTCAGTGAGGGTCGTGGGTGAGGCCTGAAATTGCCTTTTGGCAATCATACTTAGGGGCATTTTGGGGATTCATTGTTTTAATTAATATTAAGTGATGTCATTTTACACTAAATTAGACTAACTATACAAGGGTTTTAAGTCATCAAATTAAGTCATCCAAGCCATTATTCTAAAAAATCCCAAAAGAACTCATCCTCTGCAAAAATTCTCTCTCTAAATCTTCAAGGAAGAAGAAGAAGAAAGTTGGAGCTAGGGTTTCAACAAGCAAGGTTTCTACTCAATTCTTTGGAGATTCATAGCTAATGTATGGTAGCTCTTCATCCATGGATAGAATTCATCCATGGAGTCCCTTCAAAACTCAATTTCAAAGATAGAAATTCCCCAAAAGCTAGGGTTTGACTCCAAGTCATGGATTCCTTTCAAAAATGATTTTAATGATTTAATTACTTTATATTATGATTGAATTGATGATTTATTATGGTTTTATGTTGAAATCCCCCAAGAATCCATTAAATCCACATATTCCCAATTTATGACCTTGTGATATCGGTGAATTGATGAAAGAAGAATATTATGAGATTATGCTTGTAGTAATTGAGCTGTTTGAATTATGTTATCATCCATGTCTAATGTAGTAATTCTAGATGTGTTGATGGAATATGATCTATGGTCCTTAAACGGCAAAGTATGAGAATTATTCATAATTGTGAGATTTATGTATATGATTTAAGAACACTTTGAGAGTAAAGTGATTATGATTATGATATAGTTGTTGTGTGTTGGAAGGTTATTCTCATCTACACACCTATGTATGAATATGATATGATGGTAAAGGTTTTCTCACAATATGATGGTTCTAAAGTTGAAAGGTTATTCTCACATATTAAATATATGAGCTATAGTAGGAGTTATGTTGGATTGAGTGTCAAGACACTCTTCCATAAATATGAACTTAAGTCAAGACTTAATATGAACTCCGTGGGAATTAATGTTTAGCACCGAGTGGATAGTGATATGAGATGGAAGCCCTCACGATAGTAGAGGCCGAGTTTCTAAGAGTAATCTCTTGGGATGGAAGCCCTCACGATAGTAGAGGCCGGGTTTTCTAGTAGCAATCCCTTTATCCCATAAACTATGTACCCTCATAGGTCTTTAGCTAGTGTATATACCTAAACTAAGAGTATGGTTCTACCTTAGGCAAAAAGGACAACCCCTTTTCAGTGTGGGGTAGACACCGGATTCCATGTTAAGCTCACATGGTCTATGGAGGTTAAGGATTATCCCACTATGATAGTATGAACAAGAATATGGATTATGAACTATGGCTACTCAAGAAGCTTTACTTAGTGTGGGTGAGATTATGGGATCTTATTCATGCATTGCACTTTTATGCTTTGAGGGTATTTATGGTATGTTCCTCTTATGATATGATTATCTATGAGTTGAGTATGATTATGACTTATGCTTTTCCATTATCTTCAAAATGATGCTGTAACTTAGTAAATTGCATGCATTCAACTAAAATGTCCCTTTTAGCATGTTTTCATGATTTGTATGCATAGCTATCATACTTAGTGCATTTTTGTACTAACCCATATTTTCTTACATTTTCCCCAAGTGTAGGGTCCGGTTATCAAGGTGGTCCTCATTGTGGCTAAAGCTTGGAATTTCTTATTTCTCCTTGCTTGTTGGTGAGTCCTCATGAGTCGAGGACGGATGTTATCCTTGTAGTTTCTTTCTTTGTATTTCCTTTTTGGACTATGTTTTATGGGCTATGGCCATTTTCATTATGACTATTGTAATCTAGGCTATATTGAAACAAGTCTAGACTTCCACTTTCCTTTATAAAAATTTTGGACTTGAAATGCGTTTTTACTCTTTATTGTTCTATGATTATGTTATGATATTCTTAGTGGCTTACATGGTGCCTTTCGGGGTTCTATGTGCCTTGTTACATCTAGGGGGTACCCTGGGTCGTGGCAGCTCTACTCTTCATAAACTCAATGCTCAAGTCTTTAAAACAATTTTTAAAACAATTTGTAAAAAGACTTCTTAAAATAGGGTTCATGCTGAATTATGGACGTGAACGACTCAATTCGAGGTTTCCAATAACCATACATAGAAGTCAATACTTGGAACTCAACAACTACAAAACTCAAGGAATCAATGATACTACTCATCTCAAGAATGCTCGACTTGGAGGTTTCATGCGGAATTATGGGCATGAACTAAAAACTCAAGAACTCAATGATACCTCTCATTTCAAGACTGCTCGACTCATAGAGTTTATGTGGAATTATGGGCATGAACTACTCAAATCAAGGACCTTCATGGGTAATATGTAGTAGCCCCATGATTAGGAATAAAATCCCAAAATGATTAGGAAATCAATACTCAAGACTTAAAACTTGAAGATACTACTCCTCTCAAAGATACTCAACTGATGGAGTTCATGCAAAATTTATGGGCATGAACGACTCGACTCAAGGGTCTAAATAACAATATGGAACTCATGTATATGACTCTTCTCATTCTCATACTTACTTTTTCAAAACTTAGCTCAAATCGATAGTTGATCTCAAATTCACAATTGAACTCAAAGACTTTCTTGAACTCTACTCATAACTATTTCTTGAAATTGAATTATGAATTCAAGAATTTTAATTCATGAAATGAAGGATCTCGATGATAGTGTAGACTCATAAATACATTCTCCTCATTCTCATACTCACTTACTCGAGTCTTGATACAAGTTATTAGAAATTGTAGAAGACTCTTCAAAAAAGAATCAAAAGGGACTTTCTCAAAAATGTTCGAAAGAACTCTCAACACTTGACTCTTAACTCTACCTTGAATTTGAATTATGAATTCAAGGTTATGATTCATGGTATGAATGATTTCTAGGTGTTTAGAAGTAGTTTAGAGTGTTTAGAATCAATAGGGATTGAAGGAAACCTTTTTAAAAACTCAAATCGATAGTTGATCTCGAAGGATTCACAATTTCACTCAAAGAATTTCTTGAACTCTACTCTTAACTCTTCCTTGAATTGTAATTATGAATTCAAGGATCGTGACTTGATATATAGGATTTCTTGATGATTGGTTGTAGGTTCGATAATAAAAATCACTAACTTTCATCTCAATAATTCCTCAAAACCTCAACAAAATAAGATTTAGAAAGAAACTTCAAGAACACTTATCAAGAACTCATCAAAAACATAAATTGCTCAATATTTATGGATAGATTCGCAAAAAAAAACTCATGATTGACGTGTGGGTGAACGAACCCAATACTATGGAAGCTTACATACCTCAAAGAACTAGGTTCTTGGCGAAATCTTGAATTTCTTGAACGAACACTTGAAACTTTGAACTTTTTCTCCTCTTGAATCCTCTCTCCAAAACCCTAAACACTTTTGGGGATGAATGAAACTGATTCTAACTAGTTTAGACCCTTAATTGGGTGTAATTTGCGTTTAGAATATGCGGGGTTAAGGAAAAGACTAAAATATCCCTCCTATTTTTGGGTAACTTTCCTTAAATGGATAGCATGACTTAAAAAAAGGCATATCTCCATCATACAAGCTCAAAAATTAGCAAACTCGGTGGCGTTGGAAAGAGAACTCAGATATCTCTCATTTGATATCTTATGGGTCTCCTAACTCATCCTGTGCTAAAAGTTATGGTCGTTTGAAGTTGACCTAAAACTTAAAAGAACTTAGGAATAACTTGAATGAACTCTCTTTAGTTCTTTTTGGAACTCAAGCTGCTACATCTAGCGACCTTAACACTTAAGAAAATTTAAATTCCTCAGTAAAATCTTACTTTCAACAAAGAATGGTTCGAGTCTTAGCTCAAAATTTTCTGTGGTGTTACAATATCTCCCCCTTGGGATCATTCGTCTTCCAATGACGGCTAGACTAGGTATGGAATGGGGTTACTCTTATCAGCTCTGCAATACCAACTAGTATTGCCCGTTTTACTATTTGAAACCAGCTAAGGGCTCTCATTTAGCTATTTCTCATAGTAAAACCTCATCCTGCTCTTCCTCCTTATTTATAACCTTCTATGGAATTATCACACCATCATTATCAGGATAGAACATTAACCTTCTCCTTCTAACATCACTCCACTACTAAAAGAACCTCTGAAAAGCTATCTCTCATACTCTTTTGAGCTCATTACTATCTTATTCTCAACACTTGACTTGATTTCTCATCTTATAATCTTCCTCTTAGGTCTAAAGCTGACACTTGAAGGCTATGGACCTATTCCATCATCTCTAAACTATTCTACATTCCCTTTTCACAACTTAAGTACTATTTTCTCACTTATTATACCTCATTACTTAATCAGTAATGTAACCTTCTAAACATCATGACCCTCTCAAACAAATCATAATCCTAGCTTAGATGTATCACTTCATGAATACTCCGTTCTCTTATTCAACACATGTATTTAGTCTCCTCTAACACGATGGCACATTGACATAAACACTCTATTATGCTTAAAAGTATACTCTATCTCATGCGGACTAGTAACTATTCCTCTTCCTTCTATCGAGAACTCTCTACAATATTATTATTCCTTATTTGACTCATAAATGAACTCATTACTTAAAACTGACTAGGTCCATGATTGCAATAACATAATTTGCCCCTTCACTATCTCCACTTTTTAGATTACTGAACCTCGCTGCTCATAATTTTTCAACTCATGCTACTTTTTTAATGAGAATACTACCGAAGCTCTAAACATACTTCCTCATAAGGATCTCAGCTATAACATGGCTTAGAGAAGAAAGTACAACTCGTTTTTAGCTCAAATGCACGATTCACATGAATATTAGTGCATTTTCTTGAACTCAACACTTAACTCACTCCCAGGCTTCTCTCAAGCCCCTCTAGAGTCTCATGGCTTCTTCAAGAATTTTCTAAGAGCAACTCATCGATAAAGCATTGACTTTGCTTTTCAACCACCTCTAGTGTGAGAGGTAGTCGAATAGATATGAGAACGCACGAGTTAGAATAAGTCTCTATGGCATAGCTCTATTGCACGATTAAGAGTATAAAAGAAGGGAAATTTTTTTAAATGTTTGTAGTCCCTCATTTATAGAAGTGGGGCCCTCACAACCATAAATAAGATCCTACTGACACGACTTCATAGACACCCTAGTACACTTGAACTCTATGCTCTGATACCATATTTTTCACGACCCGAGTCTACACCCTGGACATGGTTCGCACTCGAGAACCATTTTTAGTCCCCAAGCGAACCCTCATCCTGGCTGACTACAAGCGGAAGACTAACTCAAGCATACAAAAGATTAAAACTGAAATAAATTCAATAACTCAAATACTCAACTTTAAAATATTTTGAACAATACTCAATAGATGAACTCAAAGTTTGTAAAAACAACTCAAAGAAGATACCTAATGAAGCTACTCAACTTTGTCTATCTATGAAGTCTCTACTATTACAGAAAGATATCGGGACAAGACCCATGACATCTCAAAACTACTGATTGTAAGGTAAAGGTGAAATCCTCCGAAATATAAGAAGGCTCGCTAAAGCTGATTGGAACTGCAAGTGGTATTAATTAAGCTTTTGTTGATGACCCTGAATACAACTATTTGCATCATAAAACGATGCAGGTCAAATGGCTCAGTACATGGAATGTACGAGCATGTAAGGGGAATTCTAAAGCATAAACATAAGGTTGAACTGATGGAAAAGAAACATACTTACCTCTTCTCAACTCACTCAACTCAACACAACTCAGAGAAAATAGGGCTTAACTCAATAGTAAGATACTCAATTCAGTGAAACATAGTTCAACTCAACTCAAAGAAATAGGGTTCAACTCAACAATAAGGTACGCAATTCTGACTCAAGATACTCAATTCAAATTCAAGATACTCAGCAACAATAAAAGATGCAATATCTGGAAAGCTTTTGAGACAATAATCAATAACTCAATTGTATGCAAAAATACAATAATAACTCAGTTGTATGAAAATACAATAATAACTCTGATTGTATATAAAAATACAAAGTAACTCTGTCGGAGATTCTCTAACCGACAACCAACACTAAGAGCTATGTGATGATACAATGTCTAGTCCACGCTGCCAGAACTGTCCTATACTTTGCCAGGGTATAGAACCTACTACGAAGTGGATCCACTAGTCTATGCTAAAAAGCAATAAGGAATCATCAAAAAGTATGACCCTTTCTACCCACATTGGCAACATGGTTTATGGGGCTTGTAAGTTGTCTGAATTCTCCCTCATATTAGTGCTCAATACTACTCCCAAAATATAACTAGCTCATATGTTTAAAAATATAACTCTTTATTTGTTTTGAGATTATTACACAAAAATCTTTCTCTTAAAAGAGATTGTACTCAAACTTCTCAAACTCTTTCAGAAATCTTAGTTTCCTCTCATCTTAAATGTAAAAACAATTACTCTTGGGAATACTTAGTTCGCATATATCATTTTAAATAAAATGAAAGCAGATCTACTACTCATCAACTCAGTACTCAAGTCTTTAAAACAAGTTTTAAAACAATTTGTAAAACGACTTCTTAAAATAGGGTTCATGCTGAATTATGGACGTGAACGACTCAATTCAAGATTTTCAATAACCAATGCATGGAACTTAATAAATTGAACTCAACAACTCTAGAACTCTAGGAGTCAATGATACTACTCATCTCAAGAATGCTCAACTCGAAGGGTTCATGCGGAAATAT
Source organism: Solanum raphanifolium (assembly GCA_036250405.1). NCBI lineage: Eukaryota > Viridiplantae > Streptophyta > Magnoliopsida > Solanales > Solanaceae > Solanum > Solanum raphanifolium. Next base: position 17,254 of record JAJOOE010012657.1, on the reverse strand, counting down.
GGGCATGAACTACTCAACTCATAGACTCAATGATACCTCTCATCTCAAGACTACTCGACTCATAAGGTTCATGCAGAATTATAGGCATGAACTACTTAACTCAAGGACCTTCATGGGTAACATGTAGTTGCCCCATGATTAGGAATATAATCCCAAAATGATTCGGAATTCAATACGCCAAACTTAGAACTTGAAGATACTACTCCTCTCAAAGATACTCAACTGATGGAGTTCATGCGGAATTTATGGGCATGAACTACTCAACTCAAGGGTCTAAATAACAATATGGAACTCATGTTTACGACTCTTCTCATTCTCATACTTACTTTTTCAAAACTTAGCTCAAATCGATAGTTGATCTCAAAGTATTCACAGTTGAACTCAAAGACTTTCCTTGAACTCTACTCTTAACTCTTTCTTTAATTTGAATTATGAATTCAAGAGTTTTGATTCATGATATAAATGGTCTCGATGATAGTGTAGACTCATAAATACATTCTCCGCATTCTCATATTCACTTACTTGAATCTTGATACAAGTTATTAGAAAATGTTGAAGACTCCTCAAAAGGGACTTTCTCAAAATGTTCGAAACAACTCTCAAGACTTGACTCTTAACTCTTCCTTGAATTTGAATTATGAATTCAAGGGTATAATTCATGTTATGAATGATTTCTCTATGTGTAGAAGTAGTTTAGAGTGTTTAGAATGAATAGGGGTTGAAGGAACGCTTTTAAAGAACTCAAATCGATAGTTGATCTCGAAGGATTCACAATTTAACTCAAAGAATTTCTAGAACTCTACTCTTAACTCTTCCTTGAATTGGAATTATGAATTCAAGGATCATGAATTGATATATAGGATTTCTTGATGATTGGATATAGGTTGGATAGTAAAAATCACTAACTTTCATCTCAAGAATTCCTCAAAACCTCAAAAAATAATATTTAGAATGAAACTTCAAGAACTCATCCAGAACTTAAATTGCTCAATATTTATGGATAGATTCACAAAAGAAACTCAATATTGGCCTGTGGCTTAGTGAACCCAACACTATGGAAGCTTACATACCTCAAAGAACTAGGTTCTTGGTGAAATATTGAATTTCGAACGCTTGAAACTTTGAACTTTTTCTCCTCTTGAATCTTCTCTCTAAAACCCTAAACGCTTTTGGGGATGCATGAAACTAATTCTAACGTGTTTAGACCCTTAATTGGGTGTAATTTGCATTCAGAATAAGTGGGTGTAAGGAAAAGACTAAAATACCCCTCCTATTTTCGGGTAACTTTCCTTAAATGGACAGCCATACTTAAAAAAGGCGTATCTCCCTTATATGAGCTCAAAAATTTGGAAACTTAGTGGCATTGGAAAGATGACTCAAAGATCTTTCATTTGATATATTATGGGTCTCCTAACTCTTCCTGTGCTAAAAGTTATGGTTGTTTGAAGTTGACTCCAATAAAAGAACTTAGGAATGACTTGAATGAACTCTCTTTAGTTCATTTTGGAACTCAAGGTGCTACGTCTAGCGACCTTAACACTTAAGAAAATTTAAATTCCTCGATAAAATCTTACTGTCAATGAAGAATGGTTTGAGTCTTAGCTCAAAAAATTTTGGGGTATTACATCTAGTAACCTGACCTTAATACTTAAGAAATTTTAAATTCCTTGGTAAAATCCTACTCACAACGAAGAAGGGTTTGAGTCATAGTTCAAAAAAAAATTGGGGTTTTACATCATCTCCCCGTGGGATCATTCGCCCTCAAATGACAGATGGAGTGGTTATGGAACGGGGTTACTCTCATTATCTCTTCTGACTCATGAACTTGCCTACTAACACAAGTTGGACTGATTCGTACCAAGAGTTGGCACATTCTATAGCACTTAAATCAAGAACGATGCTATTGTGAACATAGTCACACTCTCTCTGAAGTTACCTTATCTGAAACAAAGGAAATCTGGGCATGAAGTAAGAATAGGAATATCATGCCTGGGGTAATATGAATGCTAAATATTAAGCTTAGCAACACTCCTCAACTATGCTATTCTTTCCTTATACCATACCTCATTGGCTACAACTCATAGTTCCCTCAAGGGTATAAGACTACTCTTACCAAGGCCTGAGTCTACCGACACACTCTTACTATATTTAAGCTTAACCCAAATCCTAAGGTTAGGGTTCTATACCTCTCTATATGGAGTCTTATCCCAAGAACATTACTCTTTACCACCTCATTTAATCAGCATTGGGCTCATATCAAGAACTACCTCATGTTTAACAACACCACATTCAAGTTTAGTACTCTAACAACTTCATGGACTCCTGCTAACCCGCTCCTTAAGAAGTTCTCATTCATTTATCATCTCTGCCATACCAACTAGAATTTCTCGCATTACTACTCGAGACCAACTAAGGGCTCTTATTTAACTATTTCTCATAGTAAAACCTCATCCTCCGCTTCCTCCTCATTTATAAGCTTAGATGGAATTATCACACCATCATTATTACGATAAGAACATTAACCTTATTCTTCTAACATCACTCCGCTACTACAAGGACCTCTGAAAAGATATCTCACATACTTTTTTGAACTAATTACTATCTTATTGTCAACACTTGACTTGATTTCTCATCTTATCTTCTTCCCCTTAGGTCTAAAGATGATATTTGAAAGCTATGGACCTATTCCCTCATCTCTAAACTGGTCTACATCCCCTTTTTCACAACTTAAGTACTCTTTGCCCACTTATTATACCTCATTACTTATCAGTTCTATAGCCTTCTGAAAAAAATGACCCTCTCCAACAAATCATAAGCCTAGCTTAGATCTATCACTTCATGAATACTCTGTTCTCTTATTCAACACATGAATTTAGTCTCCTCTAACACGATGTCACATTGGCACCAACTCTATTTTGGTTAAAAGTATACTCTATCTCATGCAGACTACTAACAATTCCTCTTCTTTCTATCGAGAACACTCTACAACATTATTATTCCTTATTCCAGTCATAAAGGAACTCATCACTTATAATTAACTGGGTGCATGATTGTAATAACATAATCTGCCCCATCACTATCTCTTTTCCTTAGATTACTGAACCTCTACATACTATTCTCTTAACTTAATGGGCAATCATTACTACTACTGCTCATAATCTCGTAGCTCATGCTATCTTTTCAAATTTGTATCGTGGGCCATTAGGAATGGATTTTTTCATGATCCAAGTCTACACCCTGGACGTGGCCGGCACTCGAGAACCATTGTTGGTCCCCAAGCGAACCTTCATCCTGGCTAACTACAAGCGGAAGACTAACTCAAGCATACAAAAGCTTAAAATTGAAATAAATTCAATAACTCAAATACTCAACTTTAAAATACTCTAAACAATACTCAATAGATGAGCTCAGAGTTTGTAAAAACAACTCAAAGAAGATACATACTGAAGCTACTCAACTTTGTATGTCTATTAAGCCTCTACTATTATGGAAAGATATCGGGACAAGACCCACGACATCTCAAAACTTCTAACTGTAAGGTAAAGGTGAAATCCTCTGGAATATAAGAAGGCTCACCAAAGTTAATTGGAACTGCAAGTGGCATCAATGAAGCTTCTGTTGATGACCCTGAATACTTGTATCTGCATCATAAACGATGCAGGCCAAATGGCGTCAGTACATTTAATGTATGAGTATGTAAGGGGAATTCTAAAGCATAAACATAAGCTTGAACTGATGAAAAACAAACATACTTACCTCTTATCAACTCAACTCAGAAAAAATAGGGCTCAACTCAATAATAAGATACTCAACTCAGTGAAATATAGTTCAACTCAACTCATAGAAATAGGGCTCAACTCAATAATAAGATACTCAACTCTGTGAAACATAGTTCAACTCAAATCTATGAAATATAGTTCAACTCAACTCTGTGAAATATAGTTCAACTCAACTCTGAGAAAATAGGGGTCAACTCAACAATAAGATACTCAACTCTGTGAAACATAGTTCAACTCAACTCAGAGAAATAGGGCTCAACTCAACAATAAGATACTCAACTCTGTGGAACATAGTTCAACTCAACTCTGAGAAAATAAGGCTCAACTCAACAATAAGATACTCAACTCTATGAAACATAGTTCAACTCTGGATACTCAAGGATAAAGCAATAATAAAATATGCAATATCTGGAAAGCTTTTAAAATAATGGATAATAACTCAGTTGTATGCAAAATATAATAATAACTCAATTGTATGTAAAGATACAAAATAATTCTGTTTGGGAGATTCTCTAATCGACAACCATCACTATGAGCTATGTGATGATACAACCTCTAGCCCACACTGCCAGAACTGTCATATACTTTGTCGAGGTATAGAACCTACTAACTAAGTGGATCCACTAGTCTATGCTAAAAATCAATAAGGAATCATCTAAAAATTATGACCCTTTCTACCCACATTGGCTACATGGTTTATGGGGCCTGTAAGTTGTCTTGACTCTCCCTCATATTGGTGCTCAACACTACTCCCAAAAATATACTTAGCTCATATGTTTCAAAAAAAAAAAACTCTTTCTGTGTTTTGAGATTATTACTCAAAAATCTTTCTCTTAAAAGAGATGGTACTCAAACTGCTCAAAACACTCTTGGAAATCTCAGATTCCTCCTCTTTTAAATGTGAAAACATTTACTCTTGGGAATACTTAGTTCTCATATATTCATTTTAAAGAAAATGAAATTTGACTCTACTCTTCGTCATACTCATTTACTTAAGGCTTTAAACAAATTATGAGTAATTGTAAAAGACTTCTCAAAATAGGGTTCATGCCGAATTATGGGCGTGAACGACTCAATTCAAGGTTTTCAATAACCATGTATAGAACTCAATACTCAAAATTCAATGACTCCAGAATTCAAGGAGTCAATGATACTACTCATCCCATGAATACTCGACTCATAGGGTTCATGCGGGATTATGGGCATGACCCACTTAACTTAAGGATCTCCTTGTATAACATATAGTAATAAAAAATTATGAAATATAGTTTCAAAAAGGATTAGGAACTCAATACTAAAGAACTTAGAACTTAAAGATATTACTCCTCTCAAATATACTCAATTTATGGAGTTCATGCAAAATTATGGGCATGACTTAACTCGTCTCAAGGATCTCAATGATAATATAGACTCATTAATATATTCTCCTCATTCTCATACTCACTTACTTGAGTCTTGAAAGAATTTATAAGTAATTGTAGGAGACTCCTCGAAAACTCAAGGGGACTTTCTCAAAATACTAGAAAGAACTCTCAAGACTTGACTCTTAACTCTACCTTGAATTTGAATTATGAATTCAAGATTATTATTCATGTTATGAATGATTTCTCGATGTTTAGAAGTAGTTTAGAGTATTTAGAATCAATAGGGAGTAAAGGTACACTTTAAAAGAACTTAAACGGGTAAAATGACGGAAAAGGGTGGGGGAAAGTTACCCTAGCGCAGGGCACCATCTCCTAAACTTCAGAGGCAGCAACCTGGTGCACTGCTGGGGCACCGCCCCAACCCCCTCTGGCACATCTGGGGTACGCCTCCCCAGCCCTCCCCTAGAACTATCCGACGAATTTTCTTCTTCGACCTTTTGCTCTAATTTGCCTAGAATCGAATGGTTTCTTCCCAACTTACTTAGATTCGAATACCTAACATAAGTAAACGAAAATCTACTCAAAACAACTCTCTACCTACTAACTTTCCTCTCAAAAACTCATCAACCCATCCTAATTCAAGAACAAAAATAATATTTCAAGAACACTAATCAAGAACTTAAATTTCTCAATATTTATGGATAGATTGGCAAAAGAAACTCATGATTGACCTGTGGATGAACGAACGCAACACTATTGAAAGTTACATACCTCTTAGGATCGAATCCTTGGTGAAAACCCCTCGAAGATCACAAGAAATCTCGACGAACGCCTTGAACCTTTTCCTTCTTTCTCCTCTTTTCTCTTCTTGAACTTTCTTCTAAAACCCTAAGCATAATTAGGATTTTTGAAAATTGAACCAAATCAGTTTAGACCCCTAAATATAACCATAGTTCGTTTTAATTTGATTGGGTAAGGAAAGTTCCAAAATACCCCTCATATTTTTGGGTAACTTTCCTTAAATGAACAGCCTGACTTAAAAAATGTCATATCTCCCTCATACGAACTCGAAAAATTAGAAATCTCGGTGGCATTGGAAAGAGGACTCATAGATCTTTCATTTGATATCTTATAGGTCTCTTAACTCATCTTGTACCAAAAGTTATGGTCGTTTGAGTTGACCCAAAACTTAAAAGAACTAAGGAATGACTTGAATGAATTCTCTTAAAATTTGTTTTCGAACTCAAGGTGCTATATCTAGTGACCTGACCTTAACACTTAATAAATTATAAATTCCTTGGTAAAATCCTACTCACAACGAAGAAGGGTTCGAGTCTTAGTTCAAAAAATTTCTGGGGTGTTACAGATTTAATACCCGTTTGGATGGGATTTTAAGTTGGTCAAACTGACTTAAAAGTCAGTGTTTGACTTATTAGAGTGTTTGGCAATTATCGAAATAACTTATTTTAAGTCAAAAGTGACTTATTTTAAGTCAAAAGTTAAAAGTAGGGTGACCCCTACTTTTTTTTAAAAACTTAAAAGTCATTTTATGTTGACCAAGTATATTACCTTTTTGCCCTTAATTCTTTTAAACAATTCTCAAATTGCCCATGTTGAATTAAAATCCTAACATCTCTTTCCCTCAATTTTCTTTTTCACGTATGTGCGGCTGCTGAAGCGTGAAGCTTTCTTCCTTTTCTCTCGATTTGAAGGGTGAAGATCCAAAGCGTTAAGTAAGTTCTTTTGATTAGATTTCTTCCTTTTCTCTCGATTGATAGCAATGGTATCAAATGTAGGAAAATAATGAATAGTTTTAAGTTTTTTCTTGATTATCTTTCGATTTTTGTTTTTTTTTATTATGTATATTTTTGTCTGTCTTCTGTCGCTGATCCTATTTTGTGTATTTTCTATTTTCTGTATTTTTTTGGATTATGTTTATATAATTTGATTGTATGTAGTATATATTTGTCATCTATATAAGATTATGGAAGTAGTTATTTTCAATTTTCTTATCAATTCTCATCTTCAGATCAGTTACACCATGTCGAAAACACAAACTAATGCTAAGTGAGATGATGATGTTCATCTCAAATTTATAGAGTTATGTAAAATAGAGATTAGGAAAGGAAATAGATCAAACACTCATTTATCTAGAGATGAATGGAAAAATATGACTAAAGGATTCAATGAAAAAATGGGAAGACGCTATAAAAAAACAAATGAAAAATCATTGGCATGGCATGAAAGACGAGTGGACTCTTTTTAAGTAATTGATGAAAGCTTATGATAGAGTTTTCTAGTTCTTTCTGATGAAAGTACTGAAGAAGATGGGTTGTTCTGAGAAGTTTGTTGATATGATTTGAAGACTACTTGCTAATAATTGGTACTCCATTTTAATTAATGGACAACCACATGGTTTCTTTCATTCTACTAAAGTTGTGAAACAGGGGGATCCTCTATCACCTGCTCTTTTCATACTGGCATCTGAAGTTTTGACTAGAGCTCTTAACTCTTTATTTGAGGATGACCAATATGTGGGATATGGTTTACCAAAATGGAGCACTAATATAAATCATCTTGCTTATGCAGATGACACTATTATCTTTGCATCAGCTAATACATATTCTTTGAATAAAATAGTGTCACTGTTACAAGATTATGAGACACAATCTGGTCAAAAAGTGAACAAGGATAAAAGTTTTGTGTATTTACACCAGAATGTTGCAACGGGAGATAAACAACTAGTGGAAGAATGTACAGGTATAAAAAGGGGCTAGTTCCCTTTTAAATACCTAGGTTGCCCTATCACTCATTCAAGAAAAAGAAAAGAACACTATGCTAAACTTATTCAGAGGGTGAAATCAAAATTGCAATCATGGAAAGGAAATATGTTATCATATGGAGATAAAGAGGTATTGATTACTAGTGTATTACAAAGTATTCCCATTTATGTGCTTTCTGCAATTGTTCCTCCTAATTGTGTCTTAAAAGAACTTCACAGGATTTTTGCTAAATTCTTTTGGAATAGTAAAGTTACAGGTAGGAGTAAACATTGGGCTGCTTGGGAAAAAGTATGTTTACCCAAACAAGAAGGGGGATTAGGATTTAGGTCTATGTTTAATATCTCAAAAGCCATGTATTCAAAACTTTGGTGGAAATTTAGAACACAAAAGTCCCTATGGTCAAACTTTATGTGAAATAAGTATTGTAAGAAGCAGATTCCTACACTTGTTCAATGGAGAGGGGGTACACAGGTGTGGAAGAACATGTTGGAGAATAGAGCATGTATTGAATAATTTCTATGGTTGGAGCCTAAGGGGGTTCCTCCTTAGTGTGGTAAGACAATTGGACCATGTTAGGTCCATTATATCTTCAGCATAGTGCAGTGCAAACTTGTCACCCTATGATTGATGTAGAGAGATTCTTGAAAGAAACTGGGGATTATGTAAACATGCAACAACAATTTCCAGAAGCTGTAATTAACCAGGTTAGATTACACATGGGTTATGCCATGTTGACTGATCAAGGAGATAAACCTTGGTGGACAAAAACAAGCTCAGGAAAGTTTAGTGTGAAGAGTGCTTGGGAACTATTAAGGAAGAAAGACGAAGTGGATGAAATATTTAAGTATATTTGATTTAAGGATCTGCCTTTCAAAGTTTCTTTTTTTGGATGGAGAGTATGGTCAAATAGAGTCCCTGTAGCTACTGTAATGGCTAATTGGAATCCAAATATCTCCCAATTATGTACATGTTGCAGTGTGCCTAGGAGAGAAACTTTGGAGCATTTATTTATAAAAGGAGAGGCTGCCAACAGAGTTTGGAGGCATTATACATCTACAGCTGGTATCATTGGCTCTTTCATTCAGATTAAGCAGACAATGAAGTTGTGGTGGGATACTACTAGTAATGCTAGGCAGAAATTAGTGTTTCAAGCTATTCCTAATATAATATTATGGTTCTTGTGGAAAAGGAAGAGCACTGTCATGCATGGTGGGTCATACTATGTCAGCAAAGTTATATGGGATGTTAATAACATGGTGCAAAAGTTCATGATGTGTAGATTTGGATACAAGGATATTCTTAGTACTTGGCCTCTAATGGTTGCATTGTTGGATGACTTCAGGCCATGTTTTAAAACTAGGTGTGTAAGGTGGTACCCTCCTAATGAAGGTTGGTGGAAGGTTAACACTGATGGAGCATCAAAGGGTAATCCAGGACCTAGTGCGGTAGCTTTTTATATTAGAGACAATAATGGTGATCTGGTTGGTGCAAAAGGAGTGAAGATTCCAGATACTACCAATTTAACTATTGAAGTTGTGGCCATTAGAGAGGGTTTGATATACTGTTGTGAGAAGAATTATACTCATATTACAGTAGAAACTGACTCATTGGCAATGGTACATATGCTAAATGGTGTATGGAATACACCATGGAATGTGGCCTTGGAGATCAGTTCTATTAATAGAATGAGAGAATTACTAACAATAAGAGTACAACACTCCTTAAGGGAGGGAAATATTCTTGCTGATTATTTTGCTAACCTGGTTTTTGATTTTGCAGGTAATTATGAATTTACAACTTACCAAGAGGTTCCAAACATAGGAAAGAACATAATCAATATGGATAAGAAGAATACACCAAACATGAGAATCAGACAAACAAATGCTTCAGGTTGCTAAGTTGCTAGTATAATATACATGTCAGATAGTGAATTTCAAAACAAGTCAGAATAACAATATGCTACAGTCCTTGTATAGTCTGAAATAATTTCGGTTGGTCAATATACCACGCACCCGGTGAGAGCTTGGAGGTGTATCATGTGGTATAAAACCAAGACTAGAAGGTACATGCACTGATTTCTCCTTTGTTTTAATTTCACTATATTAAAGGATATATGTTCTTTAAGCTGGAGACAACTGAAAACGATCTCTATCATAAGCCTCCCAATAATCAGCAAAATTAGTTAACTTTGCCCTAGTATAAGAGCAGGTGGTGGTATTAATCCCTTGATTGGATTCAGCCCACTTGAACTTATACTCGGGTAAGGATCAACTGATTTAACTAGAGAGGGAAAAGATGATCCTAAGTGAGAAGTCTTCGATCTACAAGACAGCTGCAGATCCACTAATACAAACAAAAATAACAACAATTCAAGATTGGATTAGGAGCATACTTTGTCTTTCCTTGTCTTCATGCTATGAAACGAAGTAGTGAGCGGATTTGAGGCATCGCAAGTGCAGGAGATTCAATCATTGGGAGGAACATCTTTTTCCCCCATTTTTGTTTATTACAGTGACTACTTATTTTACTTTCCTTTTTCAATTCTGATTAGCTTGTGTTTTTTAGGCTTTTTGTTTAAGAAGTGGGCTCACTAGCTAGCCCACATACACTATCAATTTTATTATAAAATGTTTGACCCAATGGGTCTTTGAAGCAAAAAAAAAAAATAAGCAATTGATGAGAGGGGATACAGGTATAGGATGAGATGCCACCAAAAATACAATTATGGCAGATGACGATTGGTGGAAGCGAAAAATTAAGGTACATTTCTCACATTGTTCTATATGTCTTTTTATTTCTTTTATTGTTACATTTTTACTTACTTAAATTTGTTATTTTATCTTTTATTACAAGAGGATGTTCGATATAGAAAATTTAGGAATAAGGATCTTTCACTCATATGGTTTTGCTATGATGCATTATTTTCTGATATTGTTGCTACGGGGAGAAGAGCATGTGCCTCAAATCAACCCCAATTTTTTGAAATTGGAGTAAATTTTGACGAAGAAAGACCAAATGGTATTGATAATGATGGTATGGAGCACTTCATTAATACTAATGATGAAGGGGATGACGAAAGTGATGATCCAAAGATATGGATTCTACTATGTTTCCTAAACCATCACTACAAAGACAAATTTCAAACTGATGGTATTGAAACTAGTAATCAAGTGAAAAAAAAGTAAAACAAAATCTACAGTTGCATCAATGAAAGAAGATATGCACTATTTAGTAGAGTTAATGTCTAAAAAAAGTACTGCTAAATCTTGTCACGACCCAAAACGAGTCGTGAGTGGAACCCACACTTAACCTTCTAGGTGGGTGAACCAAGGAATCCAAACCCCAACAGGTATTAATTGTTAAACTTACGAAATACAAACCATAATGCGGAAGCTCAATCTTATTAAGGTAAGAAACACAAATCCACTAAAGTCTACTATATGTCATTCCCAAAATCTGAAAGTCATCACATCAAGGACATCTAATCTCCAAAGACTAAGTCTAAGAGTATCAAATACACAAAAATAAAAGAATAAAGTAATTTGTGTCCGAAAACTAAGTACAACAGGTCAACCGAGAGAATCCAACACAAGCTTGAATGAATAACTCACCCTTGAACCTGATATGCTGAGACTGGCTAAAGCTGAGGGTGAGTCAAACTCGATGGTACACTCGTTGCACTCCATAAAACAAAAACAAAGAAAAACAAAATTAGGGCTCAGTATAGGGAAACATGTACTGAGTAGATGTCATCGGCCAACTCAAAATAGTAACTAATATGCATAAATTAATAGTATAAAATCAACTATAGCACTTAGCAGGTGATAAGCAACAAACAACATAAACAAGTGACAACTGAAGCAAGTAAGTAATCAATCACAATATCAAGCACACACACGAGGACTCATGCCTCCACACCACGCTCGTTTCGGAAATGGGTTCTTTGAGAATGAGTACATTCATTTAATTCAATATGTTTTCCTCTTTAATGTTACCGTGTCGAAACGTGACACCCCGATCCGATAATACAGTGTTGAAACGTGACACCCCGATCCAATAATACCGTGTTGGAACGTGACACCCCGATCCAATAATACCTTGTCGGAAGATGACACCCCGATCCAATAATACCATGTTAGAATGTGACACCCCGATCCAATAATACTGTGTCGGAATGTGACACCCCGATGCAATAATACCGTGTCGGAACGTGACACCCCGATTCAATAATACTATGTCGGAACGTGACACCCGATCCAATAATATTGTTAATTTATCATTTATTATCACCACTTTTCACTACATTAACAATATTTCATCAAGCTTTCTTTATTCAAGGCATCACTTCGATAGAGAGGATTTTAGATTATAAATTTCACGGTCTCGGGATTTCAGACCAATCACAAACCACACAACCAAGCCACACAACCACACAATCAAGTACATAGAGAACTTCACAATATCACTCGATGCATATCAATCACTAATAAGAGTCTATCTAACAAATAGAATAAACCATAACCTACCTCCACCGAAGAACTAACGTTACGAAGCTACTCCTCCCATGTCTTTCCTTTCCTTAACACCTCCGAACGTTTCCAATCTATCAAATATGCATAATTTGTAAGTTAACGAGTCTATAGACACTCATATATGTCTAGCCTTGATCCCAAATACTCACCCAACTCTATAATTAATTTCCTAAAGTTCAATCCTGAGGTTAAGTCTTAATTCCTCCTAATAATAAAACTTTAATGATATTCAAATAATATAATACACCTAATATTTAATTTCCTATTTCTATATATTAAAAGTTAATTTATAATACGATGACAAAATTATAATGTTTAAAAATTAAAAGCCACTGATTACAAAACCAGTGGCAGCCAACACCTCAACCACATACGCCTACACTTATATATTCCAATTCTCACAACAACACTAATCAAATGAATGCCTCAATCATTTGGTAATCATTACCAATGATTGCAGGCAGAATGTTGCAGCAGCAACATATAACCACAACGTGTAAACACTTCGCCAATACCCCTTTTCCCTTCTTCCTAATTAATACAGTAATTAAAATATGACATCAACACATACATGAAATAAACGTATTAAGATTTTACCTAACGAAGGATGATTGTGATGCTTTCCTCTGCCTCTCTCGTAGGGCTTCTGCTTAGTCTTCTCGGCTCTTTTTATTTTTCTTCACTTCTACAATTACCCTAATTTTAATACCTTATTAATTATAAAAGTGGTAAAAGTGTCCCACTACTAATTTTAATGTTATTTTCTTTAACCACCAACTAAACTAATTATTTAAACTACCCCCTTAATTTCATAATTGTAGTTACGAATAGTTCAAAATACCCATTTAGAATCTATCAGAAGAGTCCTTTATGAAATAAAAAACTTTAGTACTCAAAACGACCAAATGGGTTGTTACATTAGATACCAATTTACCCATCGTTCATCCTCGAACGATCAAAAGAAGGCAAGGGTAAGAAGGGTAGTTGTCTCAACGATTCCTTCAAAATATTAGTTCCCAAGGTCTCACCTCAAATGTGTCAAACCAACCAATTGAAGACCTACACCTCCTCTTAGAGCCGTCAAAACGGGCTTCGCCCATGTGGCCGGCCCAACCCAACCCGTTATTGGGGTAGAGTTGGGATAGGATTTTTCATGTCCTTTTAAAACTAGGGCTTATAAGCGCGGCCCATATAAGCCCTTGGCCCTTGAGGCTTGATCGGGGTCGGCCCTTGGGCCAAAACTTTTTATTTAAGGGTAACTTACAATAATCTCACTAGTATATAATCTAATTATTTAAATACACGTTATGTTGTAATATTATGAATCTTACCAGATTTTGGTACGTCCAAATACATATATCTAGGAATATATGGACTCAAAATTAGGTTAATATGTTCTAGATACACTCTATCAAAGTAGATTCGCATGTATATAGGATGCATAGACAAATCTCGCGCCCTCGGCTCCCTCTAATCTTGCTTGTCACTCTCTTATCTTGCTCGCGTATCTGGTAGGTGAGATACATGCTAATTACACTAGACTTTTTGCTAGTGTTATTAAAACAACACCATTGTTTGTCATATTTGATTTGAAAATCTTCTCATTTTCTTGATGTTATAGAATTTTAAGTTTAAAAAGAAAAAAAAAGGCTAGCTTGCACCATCCCTCGGCCCTTCTAGGGTTGGGTTAGGTTGAGCATTTTCAGGCCCTTCCGAATAAAGGGCCAGCCTACCCTAGCCCTTCAAATTCCTTGGCCCGCGAAGCTTGGGCTGGGCCGGCCCTTTTTGACAGATCTACATCCTCTCATACAATGCCTCAAATGGGGCCATCTTGGTACTCAAATGATAACTATTGTTATATGTAAACTCAACTGACAACATAAAATATTCTCAATAACAAGCAAAAGTTAATCGTACACACGTCTGCAACATATTCTCAAGGACATTGACACAACCATCAAGACAAATATTTTTCCCACATAACCATGATAAAATCCTAAATCAATATTGGCTACAATCAGAAGTGAACCTGAACCAACCACCACACACTCATAATACACAAATCATTCTTATTAAGATTTCCTTCTCACACATAAACTTTCCACGAGCTTAAGTTATAAAATTTTATCTTTCAACATCATGTACTCATCAAGGGAAAAATCGAACTCAGCAAACCCAAAGAAGGAAATGATCAAGTAACCACCCAACAAGTGATACACCCTAACATGCACACTCTCAGACAATTGAACTCTTCATAGTAGCTTTTCTATAAGTTCTAAGCAAGGTTGTGCATGTAGAATTACTGGTATACTTCAACTATCCCAACAACACCAATTTTTTTCATAACTAATATGACCAAATCTGCCCAAGCATCATATCCTACCAAGTGGACAATCGCAAGATTGGTGCACCCGATCCACCACTAGGGATTCACTCATAGATGTGGAAACACGTGTAGCATAAGCAGTGAAGGGATTCACTCATAGATGTGGAAACACGTGTAGCATAAGCAGTGAATCATACTCCAAATAATGTCCAGTACAAAGAAGGTGGTCACATAAGAATATACGGAAGCAAGGTCGAATAACACAAGATACTCCTTCCATAGTGTCCATATAAATAAAATTTCATTCATCTGACTTCATCTCTCGATTTTTAGCCACCCACAATCAACCAGCCTGATCCCCATTACAATATTACAAATACTCGATTCATCAAACCCCACATACTTCTCACAGTACTCCATTGAAGCTAACACTCTCAATACCAACAAGCATCATAACTACACCAACCATTTACCTTACTCTCAAACTGTCACTAGTATCAAAGTCTTCTTAGCAAACACATTGTAGCCTCTAAAAATTTCAAAATATGGCTCCCTCTCTTTCCATTTAAGCATTACATAGCAGATATGAGTCACACCTAAGCCTGAGAGCACAAATTTCTAACCTAAAAATATTTTCCCATTGAGGTAAAATAATTAAATCACACCCAATGTCAACTTCACGCAAACTTTCACATACCATTTTTTAACTACCATTCATACCATTATGTACCTCATGCCAAAACTCAAAGACATCCTTGGTCACTCCAATAATTATATATATTATAAGCTCATAACATCTACTCATTATCAAATGCATATGTAACACATTATAACAGTTTGTATCGTCCCATCAACAAAGTAGTTTCAATCCCCTCGAAATCCTCATTAACCATGTAGAACTGCAGGTCTACTCCGTTGTACGGAAAGTTACCTATCATAATTTGAACAATCTAGCTCGACATAACCACATAGAACCTTTCATACATCATTACTTGTCACCCAACCAAAACTCAATCTTTATAAAAGTTCAATGATAAACCCTTAGTAAGTCTGTACCGAACTAGTTCACATCTCACATTCATATCTAAATTCATAGGTAAAAATCAATACAACCTTCAACCTTGAACCAAAGGTCTATACGAGAGGTCTTATTCCTTTACCTTTCTTAAATTATTCCCATGATGCCAATTTCACTACCTTAAACTCTTCAACATACCAGACTCTTTTTCCATTTTTTTTTGTGGACTCGCTTGTCAATCTTATCCTTTGACCAACAAACCATGACTTTTTTACCTTATCCTGTAAACCAAAACATTACGTGAAACCCATCTTAGATCATTTAACAATCAAAAGTAACAATCTTTACAACTCCAACCATGCATGGTCCATCCAAATTCCTAACACTCGATGCGATTGATCATTTCTTATCTTACCAATCCATATCTTAGACAAAAATACTGCCACGAACTTAGACTTACAATAAAAAAAAATTGATTTTGGTTCCAACCGTACCAGTTATCAAACTCAAAAACACAAGAATATTTATTACCACACTCAAATCGAACGCATATAGACCTCTTTCTCAAATCTTATCCAATCGTTTTAACCAATCTGATTAATCCATGACACTATTACCATGACCAGAGCAAAATGGATGACATCATGTGTCACTGAACCCAATTCTCAACCCCTCTGAAGGTACCTCCTCAGCCCTTGTAATCAGAGAAAATATTCTTACTCTCACCTCTTTCCGAAGGCTACACTATATCCCACTAAAAAAAATTCATTATGACTCTAGCTCCTTTAAATTCTATTTGAGCGGTGCCCCAACATCTCCTAAAACTTTCCATACAACCACGTTATTCACCAAATAGTAGAAAATCACAACCTTAGATACTCGCAAGTCATAACTACTATACAAAATTCGCTTAACGAACAATCTTATTATATAGTTGCATCCCATCACAATTCATCACGAACTCTTATTACCATGATGCTTAGTTAGCCCTTGCTATCACCACGAAGTCAACCTTTTCCTCGACATGACACCTTAAACTCAGGTATACCAATCAAATTCAAGGGACTAACCCAATTTAATACGCACTTTCTTACTAAAATCTTCAATTGCCTTCACCCAAGTATACTCAATGGGACTTTCTTTATCCATAAGCGTGTCATTCCGGTATCAATCCACTCCTTTAAAGCTTAAGATAAAATCATCAGCCCTCATTTAGAATCCTCAATATACACTTTACAATCTAAATGCACTAAGATCCTACCAAATATCCACCACTAAAATCTTCCTTAAAAATAATGCTTAACCCAAGTGAAACGACCCCAAAAATGCCCGAAAATGTGCTTCGGAAACACCTATAATTGTAATTTCCATATATCTCAAAATCCGTGCATGATTTCGGAAATTCGACTTCATATTCTTATTCAGGGGGTCAAATTGAGTGGGAAATGGGTC